>LOJH01001895.1:0-28049 GCA_001685095.1 Ellobius talpinus
TCCAGCCCCGGTTGCTTACTTTTGAATCTCATTTGAATAGACTCATACAGGACAAGGTAACTTTGTTCCTCTCCTTTTTCTCGATATATGTTTGAGATCCATACGTGTTATATTTACAGTGCTTCAACATCTTTTATTTTTGAATAATATAAAATATAAACATACAGTGTTTTAGTTAGGGTTTTACATATTTCCTTGAAGAGACACCATGACCAAGGAATTTTTGCTTTTGGTTTTGTTTTTGAGACAGGGTTTCGCTGTGTAACAGCCCTAGCTGTCCTGGAACTAGCTCTTGTAGACCAGACTGGTCTCGAACTCACAGAAATCCACCTGTCTCTGCCTCCCAAGTGCTGGGATTAAAGGTGTGCACCACACCACCCGGTTTCAGGGCAACTCTTAGAAAGGAAAGCATTTACTTGGGGCTGGCTTACAGTTCAGAGGTTTATCCATTATCAGCGTGGTGGAAAGCTTGGCAACGGACAGGCAGACACGGTGCTGGAGAGGAGCTGAGAGTTCTCCATCTTGATCCACAGGCAACAGGAAGAGACTGTGATACTGGGCCTGGCTTGAGCATCTTGAAACCTGAAATCCTCCTCCTTCCCTGCTATGACACACTTCCTCCATCAAGGCCATAACCTACTCCAAAAGGGCCACACTTACTCCATGATCACATCTCCAATAATTCTACTCCCTGTGAGCCTATGTGGGCTGTTTTCATTCAAACCACCACAGACAACAATTTATTAATTAGTCTTATGTTGATAGATATTTGATTGTTTCTAGTGTTTGATAATAGACATTCCTTTGTCCATTCATATGTGTATATGTATACATATATCTTGTTTTAGATATATAAACTCATGCCTCTTAAATATATACCTAGACCTAGCATTTCTGGGTAACAAGGAGGTGTTTCGCTTTGGCACATACCTCTAAATGTTTCCAAAGATGCTGGAGCACTTCACCCTCACACTATCAATACCTCAGAGTGCCACTTGTCCCACATCTCGTTGACACTTGGTTTAGTTAGTCAGCCTTTTAAATTTTAGACTTTCTGGTGTGAGCATTAGTAGTTCCTTGTGGTTTTCATTTGCATTTGCCTTATGAGTAAGGGTTTGGGGTACCTTTCTTGTATTATTTATTGATCACTCAGATGTCATCTTTCACAAAATGGATTGGTTTCTGGATTTTAATCTATTTTAAATTACATTTATTTGTTTAATTATGTATTTATTACATATCGGGAGAGGGAATGCATGCCACAGCATTTGTGTGGAGGTCAGAGGGTAATGTTCAGGAGTCCATTCTCTCCTTCCACAGTGTGTGTTCCTGGGATTCAACTCTGGTCTTTAGACTTGGTGGCGAGTGCCTTTACCCTCTGGATTGTAATTCAACAAGATTGTGAGGTTTTTTGTTTTGTTTCGTTTTGTTTTTTTGTCTTTTGGGTTTTTTTTTAGATAAGGTCTTACATATCTTAGACTGACTTCAAATTGCTTATGTATCTGGAGACAACCTTGAACTTTTGATCCTTCCTCCACCTCCAAATGCTTGGATTACAGCCTGTGCCACTACACCCGATGCTGGAGACTGAACCCATGGCCTTGTGAGGGACTGGCAAGCTCTCCACCAACTGAGCTATATCTCTAGCCCTATTCTGTAAGCCTTTTTTAATATTTGGAAATGTGTAATTTGTTAGAGGTAGACAGCAAATGTTCTCTTCTGTAACTAACTTAGCCACTTGTCTGCTAAGCAGAATTCCTATTTTGTTTAGTTTTTATATTTATATGTTTAATGATAGTATATAGCAAAATCAAATTGTTTTAAAGGCCACAATCTTTTTATCATAATTTATAACATAATTCATATCTCAGACTTTTTTTTATTAATCTTACTATGTAGCCCTGGATGGCCTGGAGCTCTCTGTGTAGGCTGTTCTCAAACTTAGAGAGATCCACCTGTCTTTGCCTTCTGAATGTTGGGATTACAAGCATCCACCACCACATCCAGCCTACATTTCATGTATTTGTAAGGAAAAGTCTGAGCATGCAAGAACCTTAGAAAGAATTCTGGTGGAGTCCCATAGTCCACCATTTCCTGTACAGATATTTAAAGTAAAGTAGTAGTGTTAAAAGGAGTTTTGTTTCAAAGATAGTGTAGCTTTTTGTTAAGTTTTCTTGAGACTAGATCTTACTATATCTCCCAGACTGACCTTGAGTTCTTCGGACTCTACCTCCCAAATGCTTGGATTGCAGGCACGTGCCACCGTGCCCGCCTACTACACATATTACACATTAAATTATGCTGTTACAACGAAACCAGGCATTTTATAGTTATAAATCAAAAGTTTCAGTTTGAATACAATGGGCTCAGTCATTTAAGCGTGAACATTTTCCTTTAAGTAGCATTGGTGTGAATGCCTGTTCTTCCATTTTGTCATACACACTTCTTGGTGGCATGTGACACCTAAGAAAATTAGTAAGAGAGATAGTAAAATAGAAATATGCACATGCATATATGTGTATTACAACTGTAGGGTAACTAACGTCATGAAGGAAGCTAGACTAGGGTTAGGTTTGTTGTTTTAGTAGTAATTGTCAGCACTTCTTCTGTGGTCCATAGTGTAGAGTTCCCTCATTAGACACTTAATCTAGGGGAAAATTGAATACTTTACGTAAAAGGGTAGAGTAGGAAGAACAGCTACAGTGGCTGTCTTTGATCTGTTTTTCTTAAACAAGATCCTTTTTTATTTCTTATCCTTTTACCGTAGTCCTGGGACTCAGGAAAGAAGAATTTCATGGTCAGGATTGCTCTAGCTTTAAGGCATTCCTTTTTTCCTGACTCGGTCTGCAGGTATCCATAATTAGATTAGTCAACTGAGGTATTTGAAATTAACAGGACATGAAATTTTCTGCTCACTGTGGCCTTCAAAGATTGTAATCCACAGAGGGAGCATTTAAAAGCATGAATTTAGGTCCCCAAAACAACAGCAGAATTCACTTTATAGACTAGGCGGCCTCAAACACAGAGATCCACCTCCCTTGGGATTCAGGGATTAGAGGAATGAACCATCATGCCTGGCTACTGTGTCTGAATCTTGTCTGTAAAATGGGACCAGTTATAAATGCCATTGCACCCACGCCTCAGCAATGCTATACAATAAAAGAAACCTCACTGCCCTACTGGGCTCAATGCTTGATGCCACTTTTTTTTGTAGAACCAGGTGCCAACAAAAAGTGGTTTCATATTGCCAGGTGGTGGTGGTGCACGCCTTTAATCCCAGCACTTGGGAGGCAGAGGCAGGCAAATTTCTGAGCTTGAGGCCAGCCTGAACTACGTAATGAGTTCCAGGACAGACAGAGTTTTACAGGGAAACCCTGCCTTGAAAAGCCTAAAGGAAAAAAAAGGAAAAGAAAAGAAAAGAAAAAAGAAAAAAGGTTTCATAAGAAAACACTGTGGCCAGGGAAGTGAGGGGTCAGGGAACTGAGGGGTGCCATCTGAGTAGCGACTTACCCTGCATATCCCCCAAAACTGAACCAGGACCTTAAGTGTGCATTTCAGGAAATCTGTTTAGATGTGCTTAAAGAAGAACAGTGGAGACAAACAACTATGGAAACCTCAGTGTTATTGGAAAGGTCTCAGCAGAGACTGGACCAGAAGGGAATGCTCAGGGGCAGGCAAGCATCAGGTGATGGGGGGCAAGGGGAGAGGACTGATGAGCCACTGGAGACAGACTCCGGTTCTGACCTCGCTTTTCATCTTACGGTGACATTTCAGGAATGCCGGTGGCAATAAGAAGAGCTGGGAGAGAGCTTCACAGAAATGGTAGCTGCCACTCTTCTGCCACGATTATGATCCTGAGTATTAATTTAATCTCCAAGGATTTATCTAAAAAATTGGGCATTTTAGATGAGAGAAAATAGTATTTTGAAAAGAGCCTTGGCCATCAAGGGTGTCAGTTTGTGGTTGCAAGAATAAAAGAAGACTGGCATTGAGTTGATCTTCAGGCACCTTTGGGGTTGAGCGCAGCTAGCGGCTGCACCGGTGTTTTGCCTGCATGTATGTCTGTGTGAGGATGTCGGATCCTTTGGAACTGGAATTACAGACAGACGTGAGCTGCCATGTGGGTGCTGGGAATTGAACCCAGGTCCTCTGGAAGAGCAGTCAGTTGCTCCTAACCACCGAGTCAGCTCTCCAGCCCCCACAAGTGTTCTTAATCGAGTGATAATTATTTAATACTATCAGACATAAAGGTGAGTTTATAACCATCTGGGTTAACTATGCTCACAAATTTTGTTGTAAATGTGGGCTTTTGGTTTTGGTTGTAGTAACTTAGGGTAAAGCGTTGACTGCTCAGATATGACTCCTGTCATGTCTAGGTTTAAACTTTATTTGTAATCTGTCACCTTCATTTTGTAGCATATATAATACAGAAAATGTGGCATCTTAGAAATTCTTCAAACATGAAAATTTTGTGTTGTCATCTTTGGCAGTGAAAAGGCGATCAAAAAGGATGGAAAAGTTAAAACTGTCCTCTTTTGGACTGGGGATACAGCTCGGCGGTGGGGTATCTGCCAGCATGTGTGAGACACTAGGTTCAATCCCCAGTATTGCAAAGATGAGAAAAATAACATGAAATTATCACCTTTCGGAATGCAATGATGGGCTGTCTTCAGTACTCGTAGAAGAAAACCTTGCATTGCTCAGGTAGCCATGAACCACTGGCAAGAGTTAACTGCTGTGAAGAGCAGCAAAGGAAATGTCCTTTAAGGCTGCTCCCTGGTGTATTTATCAACTGCCTCAGTAACGGACCAGTACGGACCTTCGCAAGATTTGCTATTTAAGGAGCAAAATGTTAAGAGAAAATAACAATCAGGACTGGAGAGATGGCTCAGTGGCTAAGAGTTTATATGGCTCTGCCAGAGGACCAGAGTTTGGTTCCCAGCACCCATGTAGAATGGTTCAGGCCTCCTATAACCCCAACTCCAGGGGATCCGATGCCTTGTTCTGGATGCTTTGAGCACCTATGCTTGCTTATACCTGCGCTCATGTTTGCGTGCTTACATGCATACACACACATGCACACACACATGCACACACATCACCCATACCTTACTTTCTCTCCACAACACAATCTACTTTTTTGAATATAGAGACCCTTTGTGGTTCAGTTTCCAGAACATTCTGTCCAAACATATTTTACAGCAATATTGACTACCTGCACATTTAAAACACTACAGTAGATGCCACCCAATGGAAACTTTCATGGGGCTTCATTTTCACCAAAATGTAGAGAAATTACAAAATGATTAGTTAAAAAAACTATAAAGCTTTTGCCATATTTACAAAGACCTAAAGGGTTTCTGACTGTCAGTTGGAAATTCCTTTGTCACCTACTCTATTTTAAGGTACTGCGTGGTCCTTTTGAAACCTTTACACTTATGGAGGGAATGTACTTCACTGTATTGTGTCTTTATGTTTCAAGCATTGTTTCTGTATTTATTTACACATTTTGTGTGCATGTGTGTGCATAAGTCAG
Organism: Ellobius talpinus; assembly: GCA_001685095.1. Classification (NCBI taxonomy): domain Eukaryota; kingdom Metazoa; phylum Chordata; class Mammalia; order Rodentia; family Cricetidae; genus Ellobius; species Ellobius talpinus. Next base: position 5,537 of record LOJH01001895.1, read on the forward strand.
AAGACAACTTGCAGGGATTAACATGCTCTCCTACTCTATAGCTCCAGGGATCGAACTTAAGGCGTCAGCCTTGGTAGCGAGTACCTTTACCTTCTGAGCTATATCTTAATACATGGGAAAAACATCTGTGTGGCCTGGTTTAGGCTGTTTAAATGTCTCTTTGAAGTTCCTAAGGCTAAGGTAGTTGAAAATCTCGCTTTTCTCTTGGGCGCTGTGCTCAGTTACCTCGGGTGCTGTTTACAGTGCACATAGGGCATCCGAAAAAGTGTTGAAACCAATTTAAATGTCATTGTCAGAGAGTTTAAAAGGCTCCGGAGCCAGGACTCTCTGCCTTTAGACCACCAAACCCAAAACGACTTTGTTGCACGTAACTAAAAGATGTTGCCGCAAGACGGTTGCTTGCTGAGCCTTTGAACTGGTTTTTCCTTCTTTGTTCCCTTTAAGAGTCCTCCCAGAGTGCAGTTGAAAGTTTCACAGCTAGCTTTTTTTTTAACAATTAAAGAAAAAAACACCATCGAACTCACAGAAAAGTTGCAGTATAGTGCAAAAAAGACTTTTTTTTTCCGGAAAATTTGAGCATAGGTTGCTGACTTGATCCCTATCACTTTGAAGACTTTAAAGTTTATGCCCTATCTCCGGCATAACCACAATACAGCCATCGAAACCAGGAAATGTGAACACTGACAAATTACTACCAATTTATCCTCTGCCCCATCAGTGTTCTGATTGTGTCTATAACACTCTTTCCCACAAAACGATTTACTCCAGAGCACACAGTGTTCCTTGTCACGTCTCTTTGCTCCAGAAGAGTTCCTCGGGATTTTGTCACAAGCCAGTTATTGTAAACTCTCCCTAGAGTTAGGCCGATTCTCTTATGGCACAAACCCTGTTCTGTAATTTGACAGAGGTATTGAGGTCAGGCTGTATTCTGTTCATCACTAGGGTGCACACACAGACGATGCTCGCACATGACTGCAGCTACACTCCAGTTAACAGGGCTTTGCCACTGTGTTTCCAGCCTCTCACCCTTATCATGCATAAGTATGGAAAAGATGAACTTAGGGGGCTTGGAGAGATGGCTCCGCTGTTAGGAGCACTTGCTGCTCCTCCAGAGGTCCTGAACTCAGTTTCCAGAACATGTCAGATGGCTTCTAGCCACCTGTCACTCCAGCTCTGAGGGATCCGACACCCTTTTCTGCCCCCTCTGGCACCCCCACGTGCAGGGAGCCCACTAACACAGACACATACGCACGAATAAAACTGAATCATAAGTACTTTGAAACTATATGAGTAGCCCATTTCCCATCAGGTTTGCTGTTTTTAACTTTTTTATGTTATTTCACATGTTATGTGTGTTTTGCCCGCATGTGTATATGTGCACAACATGCATGCCTGGTCCTTGAGGAGGTCAGAAGACACTGGACCTAACTGAACTGGAGTTACAGATGGGTTGTGAGTCACCATGAGGGTGCTTGGAACTGAAACCCGGTTGTCTGCAAGAGCAAAGAGTGCTCTCAACCACGGAACCATCTCTCCAACCCCTTTGTCAGACTTTCAACAGGTTATAATCCAATCCTATTTATTTCGATGCTTACTAATCCAGATTTAACTAGTGGACACTCTTTAATGATGGCTTCTGTGTCTGAATGGCCTCTTCATTGCCTTCTGGCACTGAAAAGCGTTCTTTTCACCCTGTTCTTTCCGTGGTAGCAGCCATTTTTCCGACGAGCCTGGTTCCTTCAAGAGGAGAATGCTATTTAGAAGTTTCTGTCTAGAGGCTGGGATCTGTTAGTTCTTGTGTTGCTAGATGATATTGGCCAAGAGGGCTCTGCTTTGATGGTTACTCATGTACACACAGTTATAAGTATGTTTTGTATCTCTCTAGATACAGTAGGAGCCAAGGGTTCATGCCTATGCCTTCAGTTCCAACATAACTGGTTTACATATTCAGTATTAATGCATCTTTTTGAGGATAAACCCTAGGTTCTAGCATAGGTGAGACAAGAAGTCTACCACCGAATTTATCCCAGTCATGAACGATTTCTGTTAAATATTTTTGAGACCTATTTAAATGGTTTTAAAGGTACAAGGGAAACAGTTTGTTTTGTTTTAGCATTTTGGACACCAAATCAAAGGATATCTTGCTGTATTTAACTAAAATATGTTCGTTCTATATGACAGTTGCTCACAAAACCTTTGAACTAGCTCTGTGTGTTTTCCCCCTGCTGAGAATCTTCAGTGTGCAGGTGAAAGTTTCACAGCTGTCTGAGAATGACCTTGAACTCTTGATTCCCCCCCCCCGCAAGTGCTTGGATTTTGATACTTCATGCCAAATTGCCAATTTTTTAAATCTTTCAAATTCATGTGTATCTTTTTTTTAGAATTTATTCATTTTATGTGCATTGGTGTTTTGCCTGCGTGTATGTCTGTGAGGGTGTCGGGGCCCCTGGAACTGGAGTTACAGACAGTTGTGAGTTGCCATGTGGTTGCTGGGAATTGAACTCCAATTCCTCTGGAAGAGCAGTCAGTGCTCTTAACCACTGAGCCATCTCTCTCCAGTCCCTCATGTGTTTCTTATGCCTTAAATTTTGTTGCTAGCATCTAATGGCTGCTATATTAAATTTTCTCAATTAGGATAGGAGGTAAATAGAGTGATTGTATTTTTCAAACCAAAAACTGGAACACAGCCTGATTACTGTCTATACTATGAAATGCGAAATCAGTATTGCCCTGAATAGTTTTGTATAAATTATTACCATGAAGTAAAATCAGATTTCAAATTTTCCAGCTATAGAACAGGTACCAAACCATTATACCCAGAGAAAACCAATTACAGATCCTGGACAAAATATAATTTTAAAAACCTACCACCTCTCCAAGCGGTGGTAGTATATGCCTTTAATCCCAGCACTCAGGAGGCAGAGGCAGGTGAATCTCGGTGAGTTTGAAGCCAGCCTGGTCTACAGAATGAGTTCCAGGACAGCCAGGGCTACACTGAGATATCCTGTCTCGAAAAGCTAAAACCAAACCAAAACAAAACCAAACCTCCCACCTGAAAGGTATTAGGAATAGCCTGTTTTATGGGGGGTTTTTAACCTTAAAAGCAGACTCGATTCTAAACCTCAGAATTACTAAAGTTTGAATACAAAATCTAAACTGTCTTACTTAGTTAAAACAACAACAGCAAAACAAAAACACAAGCAGCTAGAAATATTGGTGGGACTCCTGGGGTGGAAAAAGTGGGAAGGGAAGCATGAATTCTCTGGTTGATTCTTGAAGTAAATGTGTGTGTGTGTGTGTGTGTGTGTGTGTGTGTGTGTTTACATTCTACCTGTTCTGAAGTTTAAATAGGAAATTTATGTTTCTTTAGGGTGACCAACTCACTCAGGTATCCTTGGAATTATAAAATGTCTATGGTACCTTTGGTCACTCTGATTGCTGTTCATCACAAGTCAGGCAGAATGTGAACTTTAACCCAAAGAAGTTAACTACGTGTTGTCTGTCTCTTTTCTTTTTTGGGTTTTGTTTTGTTTTTTGAGACAGAGTTTCTCTGTAGTTTTTGAGCCTGTTCTGGAACTAGCTCTGTAGACCAGGCTAGCCTTGAACTCACAGAGATCCGCCTACCACTGCCTCCTGAGTGCTGGGATTAAAGGTGTGCGCCACCACCGCCTGGCAACTACGTGTTCTATAAAGTGAAAAAGAACCACAATTAACCACTCCCCGATTCCTATATAATGTCTAGAATATAATCCAAAAGGGTTAGGGTCATACAAAGAAGCAAGAAAGTGTGATGCTTCCTTCAGAGAAAGTAAAGCCAGTGAAGATGGGCCCCAAACGACACAGATATTGGAACTAGGACAAGAATCTGGTACAGCTGTCTTTATGTTCAAAGATGCGAGGGGAAACACGCACGCAGTGAATTAGTAAGTGGGAAATGTCAGCAAAAAAAACCTACAACAAAAATGAAGATTCTAGAATTCAAAATTTCAGTATCTAAAACTCAAGGAAGTCTTTGGATGGGTTCGACAGCAAATTAAGATGACAGAGTGTGCGTAAATGGCATAAGGTGGTGTATGTCTGAGATCCCAGTACTAGGAAGGTGGAGGCAGGAGGATGGGAAATTCAAGGCTAGCCTACTTGGCAAGTTTCGGGCCAGCCTAGGCTACACAGGCATGGACTGCTATCCCTGTGAGCCTTAGAGGTAAAAACACCTGGATGAGAAAGAGCAGTCTCAGGGAAGGCGTGGGAAATGGGAAGGCGTCTGACCCTGTGTAACTGAAGTCACAGAAGGAAAACAGAACGAGCAGAAAAGGCCTATGGAGAACATGCCCTCTGAGAAGGTTTCCAGTTTGTGAAGTATGCAGATAAAATCAAGTCCCGTGGTGATCGACTGCTGAAAGCCAAAGGAAAGAGATGTTAAGGAAAACAGAGAAAGGGCTCATGACAAATAGAGCAGGAATACGCGGCTGTCTTCTCATCAGGAGCCATGAGATCTCGAATCCAGTGCAGTACACACGGGGGCAGAAGACATAAAAACTGTCAACCTAAGGCTCTTTTGTTTTTGTTTTTGGTCTAGGCTGCCCTGGAACTCACTATATAGCCCAAGATTCAAACTCATGGAGGTCTTCATGCTTTGTCCTCCAAAGTACTGAGATAACAGGTGTGAACCGCTGTGCCTGACCCATTCCAGAAATATCTGTTTGAGACAGGATCTCACAATGTTGGCTTGGCTGGCCTGGAACTCATTATATAGGCCATTCTGGCCTTGAATTCAGAGATTTTCATATCACTGCCTCCTGAGTGCTGGGATTAAAAGGTAGCTTGCCTGAAATCAGAATTCTGTGTCTAATAAGATTTTTAAAATGTTTTAATTGTTTTTTATTTTATGTGTATGGATGTTTTACTTACATGTATGTCCATGCACCTGTGTGTGCATTGCCTGCAGAGGCCAGGAGAGGGGTTGAATGTCCTAGAACTGGAATTACAGACAGTTGGGAGCTGCCACGTGGGTGCTGGGAATTGAACCCAGGTCCTCTGGAAGAGCAGACGGTGCTCTTAACACTGAGCCATCTCTCCAACCTCCTAATAAAATACCTTATAAGTCTGAAAGAAAAGGAAAGACATAGCCAAATAAATGAGCGTTCAGAGAAATTGTCTCCATGTAGTCGCACTGTTGTGTTAGCTGAAGTTCTTTAGGCTGTAGGCAGTTGACATTAGCCAAGAACCAGACATCCATGAAAAAAAGGAAAGGCACCAGAAATGCTATAACTATCCGGGTAAAGCCAAAGTAAAATTTCCTCTGAATGTCGTTTAACAAATGTGACCATCCACAGTAAAACTGAAGAACATTGCCGTAGAACTTTGTGATATATTTAGAGGTGACCCATGACAGCTAGAGCGTAAAGGTTGCAGAGTGTTAAAAGGTTTAAATGTCTGCAAGCTGCTGCGAGCTGACATAATCGTCATGGAGGAGACCGTGGAAAACTGAAGGCGTCGTAGCGTATAGCCTCGAGGACAGGCAGAAACAGACGATGAATAATAGCACTGGGGTATTGAAGAGTTGGAAGCAACTGGATAGCCAGCCAGATAGAAGTAAATCCACGGAAGATACAAATGACAGCCGGTTACTTTGATCTCATTGACATTTATCAGACAGTTCACCCAGCCACAGCGGACCGGATGTCTCCCGACCACATATGGCTCATTCTCCCCCAGAAACCAAGCACATCTTAATGACTTTAAAAACACTGAAATTGGAGATGGATAATCCCAGCACTTGGGAGGCAGAGGCAGGCAGATTTCTGTGAGTTCAAGGCCAGCCTGGTCTACACGGCAAGCTCCAGGCCAGCCAGTGTTATATAGTGAGACCCTGTCTCAAAACCAAAACCCATCCTGAAATAAATAAATAAATTTAGAGATACAGCTCTTACCCAGAAATCAATAAAAGTGAAAGAACAAAGAACTCACTAATTCTGCTAAATATTTACAAATTAAATGAGTATAAAATAACTGGTAGACTGAAGAAATCCCAAGAAGATTGCAGCTAAACTCCAGTGAAAATAAAACATCCAGTTCCTAAGATGTAGCGAGTGTGGTCCTCAGGGAAGAAGGTACAGAGTAAGTGCTCACAGCTAGAAAGTGGGCATTAGAACAGTTGGCTACGGCTATACCTCAACAGGTTACAGAAAGGAAGAAATTAAACCCAGAGTAAGTAGAAGGGAGAAGGATTCACAGGAGAAAACTGGCAGAGAAAATTAGCCAAGTCAAAAGCTGGTGATTGGGCATTTGTCTCCCCAACAAGGGAAAGAGACTGCAGATTATCAAAATGGAAAGGTAGAAAAGATAACAGGGGAGACCAGAGGAATCCTATCCCAATAAGTCTGACAATTAGAAAGATTAGGCAAAATCTTTGAAAAGTAAAACTTGCCAAAACAAACGGGATAAAAATCTGAATTGACCCAGTTCTGTCTGAAAGATGAAGCTGGGAAATAAAGTTCAGATCTCTAGTGTAACTTTAGACATTACTATAAACATTAAAGAGGAAATGTAGGGTCACATGACTCAAAAAATAAGAAAAAATTCTACAAAAAAAGTGACTCTAAAACCCAGTGAAGAAATTAAAGAAAAAAGCTGTAGTCCTAACCCACCCACAAATATAAACTCACGGATCCTTAACGAACTCTTTTTTTTTTTGGTTTTGGTTTTTTGAGACAGGGTCTCTCTGTAGCTTTAGAGCCTGTCCTGGAACTGACTCTTGTAGACCAGGTTGGCCTCGAACTCCAGAGATCCACCTGCCTCTGCCTCCCAAGTGCTGGGATTGAAGGCGTGCGCTACCACCACCCGGCTCCTTAACGAACTCTTTAGGGGTTGGGTCCTCAAGTCACATCGCAGCAATTATCTCATAACCAGGCAGGGTTTTGTTGCAGGAGTGCAAGGAATGCAATCTCAGGAATTTATCTCCCTGTGACATCAATGTAATTCATCCAAATTGCTGGAGCAGAGGCAGGAAACTCACAGAATGTCAGCAGGTACCTCAAGAATATGACAAATATCTACTTGCAATCCCAGAGCTCGGGAGTGAGCTGGACATAGGAGAATAAAAAGTTCAAGGCTATCCTGGGCTACATAGTGAGTGCCAGGCCAGCGTTGGCCCCAGAGTGAGACCCAATCTCAAAACAAACAAAGAAAAAAAGAAAGTATGTCTCTCAGCAAACCAGGAATAGAAGAGAGCTTCTTGGGCTCACGGGAAAACCAGTGGTTAAGATAACTTATGGAGAAATACGAATCCCTCCTCCATCAACGATAGGAAGAGGACATAGACACCCTTGTCTCCACTTGTTCATATGTGCTAGCAATTCTAGCCCATGCAATACAGCAGAGAAGACACTGAAGAAAAGTTAGAAAGGGGGCTGGAGAGGTGGCTCAGTAGTTAAGAGCACTGGCTGCTCTTCCAGAGGTCCTAGGTTCAGTTCCCAGCACCCACATAGCGGCTCACAACTGTCTGTAACTCCAGTTCCAGGGGGTCCAACACTCTCACACAGACACACAGGCAGATGAAACACCGGTGCACATAAAAATATATCCTAAAAATAAATAATTTAAAAGAATAAAAAGGTTGGAGAGGAATATATAAAATGCTTTCATTTTGCTGATGGCGATTAGTTATGAAGATCCTCGTGAATACGCTGAACCACTAAAGCTAAGTTACTGCAGTAAGATCTCAGGAAACAAGGTCATTACAAAAATCTGGAAACATAGTTTAAGATTCTTTTATGTTTTGCAGTTTACGTGTGTGTGTATGTGTCTGTGTGTGTGTGTGTGTGTGTGTGTGTGTGTGTGTGTGTGTGACAGCCTACGTATGGAGGTCAGAAGAAAAAAGTTCAGAAGCAGATTCTCTCCATCCACCATGTGGACTTCAGGAATCAGCCTCAGGATTGACAGCACATCTCCTGAGCCACCTCGTCAACACCTAACTACATCACTAAAAATAAATATGTAAGAAATACATATGGAGAGAGCTCAAATGACTTGACAAGATACTTTACACAGGAAAAATATGTTTCAAATAAATACGTGAAAAGAGAGACTATTATGGACTTTTTAGGGAAATATAATTTCAAATCAAAATGAAATACTAATACACATCTCTCAAGATAGCTCTCTTTTAAAGTTCTGATATTGGGGCTGGAAAGATGGCTCAGCAGTTAGAGCAGCTGTGGAGGAAGAAACCAGTTTCAATTCTCAGTAGTCACATCTGTTCCAGGGGAATCTGATGCCCTTTTCTGATGGATCCTGGCACCAAGCATGTTCGTAGAGCACATACACACATAAAATGAATACATCTAATGAAAAAAAATTCTGATGATATGCTCAATGTGGTGCTGCAAGTTTATAATCCAATACTGGGGAGACTGAGGCAGGAGACTCGAGTCTGAAACCAGCTTGGACTACATGGTGAGACCTTCTCTCAAAGAGCAAAGCCAAACAGAATTCCAACAATGTCAAATGTGGGCAAGGATGCAGGGCAACAGGAAGAAAGTGTGTTTTGCTGGTGGCACAACCACTTTTGAACAAGTTCTGGCAGTTTCTATTAAATCCTAACATATACCTACTCTGTGACCCAGTAATTCAACACCTGGATATTTACTCAAGAGCTATGAAAGCATATGGCCACCGAGAGGCTTTTTACAAGGATCATCATACCACGGTCTACTCATGAGAAAAACAAACACATCACAGCTGAGGGACAGTCTCTCAAAACCTGCCCGTCCCTCAAAACCATCAAGGTCACCCAAACAGGGAAAGTCTGAGACACTAACCAACTGAGACGAGCCTAAGGGGACATGGTGACTAAATTGATCCAGGCATTGGATGGAAACAAGGGAAATCTGAATACTTAATACAATGAATAGCTATCTGTATGTGAGCTATAACAAATGTCCCACACTATCGATAAGATGTTAATTAATAGAGGATGCTCAGTATGGAGTGCGTGGGAGCCTTCTGTACTCACCTTCATAATTTTCCTATAAATTTAAAACTATCTTAAAATTTAAGTTTATTATTTAAAATGTTTAAAAATCTATTTCATATTATCTGTGCGTGCATGTTTTGTCTGCATGTATGCATTTACACCACATATGTGCCTATTGCCCTCATAGTTCCAAAGAGGGCATCATAATCCCTGGACCTGGAGTTGCAGACAGTTGTCAGCTGCCATGTGGGTGCTGGGATCTGAACCCAGGTCCTCTGCAAGAGCAGTGGATGCTCTTAACTGCTGACTGATCTCTCCAGCCTCAAGTTTACTCTTTACAAAAAATAGCACAATAGTTTTGTTTAAAATAATCAAAAGTAGAAACATCTGGGTACAGTGGTATACACCTTTAATCCCAGGAGTCAGAAGCAGATGGCTCTCTATAATTTCAAGGTTAGCCTGTTCTATGTAGTGAGTTCCAAGTCAGCCAGGGCTATATAGTAAGGCTCAAACAAACAAACAAACAAACAACAACAAAACTAAAAACAGTTTAAATGTTTCTCAAGAGAACAGTAGATGAATGGTGGGCTCATATATACTACCTAATTTAAAAATAGACTATTGAGAAGCACAATTGAATGCATGGATTCTAAACATTATGTTAAAAGAAGCCTGGGACAAAAGAATTTGTATCATATGTCTGTAAGATTTCATTTTCAGAAAGTTCTAGAATAAGCTAAACCAGCTTCAATGAAAACATGTCTGGAGTGTGTGAGTAAGGACTGACTAGGAAGAGGCTCCCGAGAAAACCCTTATGGGGTGGTGGGGACACTTCTGGGGTGGTGGAAACCCTTCTGGGGTGGTGGAAACCCTCCCGGGGTGGTGGAAACCCTCCCGGGGTGGTGGAAACCCTTCTAGTGTAGTGGGAACACTTCTGGGGTGGTGGAAACACTTCTGGGTGGTGGAAACAATTCTGGGGTGTTGGGAACCCTTCTGGGATGGTGGAAACTCTTCTGGGGTGGTGAAAATACTTCTGGGGTGGTGGAAACACGTTTTCTTCCTTTTATTCCTCTCGTTATTCTCCTTCCCTCCCCTCTGCTCTTCTCCCTTGATCACTTCTTCTTTCCCATCACTTCCCCATGGAGTCTCATTGTGTAGTCTAGGCTGGTCTCAAACCCACAGATCTCAGGTTCCTGGGATTTATAGACATGAACACCTACACCTGGGTATTGATAGGAATTTGCATGACACACACATATGTGCTTTTTAAAAGTCATTAAATAGTGCACTTAAAATATAGGCAATTCCCTGCATATAAATTTTACTTTAAAATCTTATAAAAATATAGAATTTTAGTATTGTTTATGATATTATAGGGATGAAATATACTGATATCTCTATTTTCTTGAAAAATTTATCTGAATTAATGAATGAACAGAGCAAAGAATAGGAGGAATAGTGTGTGATGAAATAAAAATAGCATCTAGTTGTAATGAGTCTTTCTCTGTCCCTCTATCTCCCAACTAATGTTATGGAGACTTCTTATTAATTATGAAAGCTTGGCCTTAGCTCAGGCTTGTTTCTAACTAGCTCTTATAAGTTAAATTAACACATTTCTATTCATCTGTATGCTGAGACATGGCTCGTGGCTTTTACTTTTCTTCCTGTATGTCCTGCTTCCTCTCCATCTCCTCTGGCATCTCTCCCCCACACCTTGATTCATCTCTTCCTCTCTCTCTACCTGGAAGTCCCGCCTAACTTCTTCCTGCCTAGCTATTGGCCATTCATGTCTTTATTAAACCAATCAGAAACTGCCTTGGCAAAGACACACCTTCAGTGTACAAAAAGATTCTTCCACAAGATCTAGTATCGCAAAACTGTAGGATACAGTTGGAGATTAATGAGAACTCATTGCTGTCTTTGTCTTCCCTCCCTTCCTTCTTCCCTCTCTGTTTCCCTGCTTTTCTTTTATAAACTTTTCATTTTTAATCATGTATTTGTGTGTGTCTATGTGTGAGTATATTCGCGTGAGTTCTGATACCCTCAGAGGCCAGAAGAGGGTGTTGAATCCCCTGGAGTTGTGAGCCCCCTGATGTGGGTCCTGGGAACTGAACTCAGGTCCTCTTCAAGAGCAGTGTGTGCCCTTAACCACTGAGCCATCTCTCTAGCTCCATTGTTAGTTCTGTAGCCCTTTCCAAATTAGAGCTCACTATGTAGGCCATATTTGGCTCAAACTCACAGCAATCCACTGCATCAGCCTCTTAAGTGCCAAGGTTACAGCTGTGCCCCACTCCACCCTGGCTCATTTTCTATTTGAAAATGTTCTGAATAAAATCTTTGGAGGAACTTGGCCATGGGGGCATCAGTTTTATTCTAGATTCTGAGGCAAGAACATATCGAGTTTGGGGCCAGTCTGAGCAACATAGCAAGAGACTTGCTCCCTCCCTCCCTCTCTTTCTCCTTCCTGTCTCTTTCAGAGAGGTCACACACTTTGCATAGATTCTAATGTTGATCACTGGGGCTTTGGCTGACCTTTTTCAACTGACTGGTTTTGATAAAAACCAGTGAATAGTATAGTTTGGATCTGAAGAACATTGCTTGGTTCTACAGTAGTGATCAGCAAAATTACGAAAAAGAATAAAGGCTATCTAAAATTCTTTCTGAAACAACCCACTTTTAAATTTTATTTAACTTTTTGAGTAGGGTCTCACTGTGTGCCTGTGACTGGTCTGAAATTCGCTCTGTAGACCAGGGTGACCTCAAGCTCACCAGGATCCACTTGCCTTTGCCTCCTGAGTGCCATCATGCCCCGCATGACCCTCTTGTCCTAAGTCTTTTTAGTGTAAGTGGGTTCCTCAATGCTGCATGGATAATTCCTTCCATTTTCCTTCCAGCACCGTTAGGGGGAGCAGGGAGGAAATGTAGCTCTGCCCTGAGAGGAATCCTGTCCTCATCAAATTCAGAACACTCAGATCCTGTGGAAACACGCCCATGTCTCTAACACCTATAACCCTTTCCTTTCCTTTCAGATATACAAGCAAATGCGGAGCTGAAAAGTGCCGAGGAGCAGCCTCTGCCCACAGGTAATGCCAGGTCTTTGCTGTAGACACACGCTTTTAACCAAAAGCACCAAAGAAAGAGGGGCGCTCTTATTCTGGTTACAGTAAAAATGCTGTGGGAGATTAATACAGTTCCTTTTGCTGATAAAATACCCCTCCACTAACGTCGTAAAAATGTGATGGGAGGGGAGATAGCCAGTGAGAGAGCTCACAAGGGCCTGAGTTTGGGCCCGCAACACTGTTAAGAAAACCAGGTGCGGCAGCATGGACCTGTGACCTCAGTACTGAGGGACAGAGATAGGTCGATCCCAGAGAGCTCTAGGTTCAACGAGAAACCCTGTTTCAAAAAGTAAAGTGGAGACAATAAAGGAAGACACCTGAATTGACCTCTGCTCTCCATACACTTAGGCACACACACACACACACACACACACACACACCCCACACACGCACTTTGGCACTAGAGTCAAACTACATTCCAACTAATGTTGATCATGTTGATCATTAGACTTTTGTTTACTTGATTGTTTTTTTTCAACTAAGTGATTTTAGTAAAGACAATAGCTTGAATTTGAATGGATTAAACTTTACTTTAGATCAGTGATCAGCAACCATTTCTGGGAAAGGACCAGAAATTCATCATATAATCTCTTTCCTATATCCTTTGTTGTTGCTGTTTTTAATAACCCTTGAAAATGTTGAAAACATCCTTACCCCTGGACCTGAACAGAGCAGGTATGACCAGGCCATAGTTTGCTGACCCCTACTCTAGCTTAGACAGTAGGATCTTGATTGAATTCAGGCCAGCACAGACTTTTGTTGTTTTGTTTTGTTTTTGAGCCAGGATTTCTTTGTGAAACAGTCCTGGCTATACTGGAATTCACTTTGTAGACCAGGTGGCCTCAAACTCAGAAAGATCTGCCTGCCTCTGCCTCCCAAGTACTGGCATTGAAGGTGTGCACCACCACCGCCCAACTCAGCATAGACTTTTAAAGCTAGCCTGGGCTAAATAGGAAGATCCGGTTTTATAGCACCAAGCAATGAAATGAAGGAAGGAAGGAACTTGGGTTCCATTATGTTTGCATGGAATCACATGATATAAACAGAAAGAGAAAGCAGATTTGGCATACAGAAATTTCCAAGTTTCCTTTCAGGAATGCATTTCTCTCAAATTGGGTTGCATCAATGTGTTCAGGCTCAGTATCTCTTAATACTACACATTAATACTTATTGGCTCCAGACAGCAATAGTATCCTATTGAACACTGTGAGATACACTAATGAAGAAAGAATTGCTGTTTAGATGGGACATGAGTTCGTTATAGTGCAATATTCACAAGAATTGTAGACGGCAGAAGGATACATGAATCTCATTCACAGTTCTAAACCTTGAGAATTTCCATATCTACTCCCCTCGGGTGAGTGAGGTAAGTCCCACTTACCAGTACTGGATGCTGAGCCTGAGCATTGGCTGGCTATCACTGAGGGTGACCGTGACGTCGAACTCAGGGCACAGTTGTACAAATCTTTTCAAGTGGACATCATCCTTGTCTTTCAGAAAGCCCAGAAACCTTGAGTGACTCCAGTTTAAGCAAACATCGTGAAGTAGAAAATGTGCACAGTACCGAAGCACCAACCCATGAAGACGAAGATGCAGGAGGTAAACCGTGCTGTGCCGCTAAAACTTCGTGGTTACCGATTAGCTACGGTTGAGTGTGAAGAAGAAATCACCTTGCCAGTGGAAATGTGTGTCTGTGGGTTTAGTGAAAATCAACTCGGAGTCGTTCATTCAATATATATTTGCATTTAATAGTTTGTTGCAAGATGAAATCAGTATTGGAGTGGGGGAGATGACTCAGCAGCTAGGTAATCCTACTCTTCCAGAGAGTCCTCGTCGGTTCCCCCAGCCCACGTCAAGGGGCTCACTGCCACCAGTAATTCCAGGTGACCTTCTCATCTCCATGGGTACTTGCACACACATGATGTATACACGTACAGTCACACACATGCACACACACACACACGTATTACACCAATATTTTGAAATTTTAAGGTACTCATTCATTGTTCACATTATATTAAGACTATTTGCCAGGTTTGGTGGAACATGTCTATGATCGCAGCTCTTATGTAGCTGAGGCAGGAGGATCATTAATTTAGAGCCATTCTGGGCTACATAACCAAAGCAAAATAATGAGACCCTGTCTCAAACAACCCAAAATGAAGCATGTTCATTTTTTTTTATCATTTTCTGTTATAAAAATAGCCATATGTGGTAGAGCACACCTGTAATCCCAGCACTCAGGAGGCAGAGGCAGACGGATCTCTGTGAGTTCAAGGCCAACCTGGTCTACAATGTGAGTTCCAGGACAGCCAAAGATACACAGAGAAACCCTGTCTCAAAACAAAACAAAAAGCTCCCACATTCATAGTTTGTAGTATTTCTCAACAGCCAGTTCTCAAAAGATAACTGAGTAGCCAACAATTCAATTCTTTTTAAAATTTTTATTTATTATTATTGGGGATAGAGGTCAAAAGACAACATGGAGGAGTAGGTTCTCTCTCCGTCCAATCAGGATGTCAGGATTAGTTTCAGTCACCTTTATCTTTTGAGGCAGCTTGCTGCTTCCTTCCTTCCTTCCTTCCTTCCTTCCTTCTTTCTTTCTTTTTTCCTCTTTGAGACAGGTTTTCTCTGTGTAGCCCTGCTTGTCCTGAAATTCGCTCTGTATACCAGGCTGGCCTCAAACTCACAGAGATTTGCCTGCCTCTGCCTCCTGAGTGCTGGGATTAAACACCGGTTTATTTAATAGTCATTAAAAACTTTAATGACTAAGAAAATTTTAGTAATCATTAAAAACTGTCTACCTTGATGAGATGAATCATTTGACCCTGCCTTCTGTTTTTCATTTCCTTGTTAATTACTGTAGCATTTTTGTTAGCACCTGTGAGACCTATGAGGGAAAGCAGAAGCAGCAAATTCAGTTGAGTTTCTTGGACAGCTGCTAAGTTTCCCAGCAGTGAAGATGCACAAGTGTCCCCACAAAAGTGTTCCCTGTAGCAGATGTGTTTCCTTAGCCTCTGTCTGTCCGTTTGATACCCAGTCATTACAGGGCCGATTATAATGCCTGTATTTTCATATTTCCTGCATTCTTGATGCTCTGGTATTAGGGCTTCTACAAACCCGAGGAAGACTGCCCTTCTTAGGGATAGGTGACTCTCAGAGTTTATAATGATCTTAACTGGAAGGTGTATCAGCTGTTTGATCTGGAATATTCCCCCTGGCATTTAATAGGGGAGTTACATAGACCACTTCAAGTTAACTAGGCCTTTTGGAGGCTCTTATCCAATGTTTCATGCTGGCAGTTCCCTCGAGAATAAACCGTCATTGTTCCACAGTGAGCTGTGGGCTGTGGGTCCTGCCTCAGTCCGCCCGTGTCTGACCACTGTGCAGTTTCCGGAAAGTGAGATTCAGTACTAGAGGGTTTTGTTCAGGGCAGAGTGTACTTATCCCATGAAAGGTCCTGGGTTCAATCCCCAGTCCTAGAAAGAAGAAGGAAAAAGGAGAGTCAAAATGCTACCCCTAAATTAGCCTGAAATCCGTTCTAATATGGGTTCTTATAGAAACTGATGACCCTGACTTATGAAATAAGGTCAGTCGTTCCACACTCTACCCCTGGTTTCTGTTCTTGGTCTTGTTCCCCCATACCTGGACCACCTTCTTGATATTCCAAGTGTGCGTGCATGTTCGCGTGTGGGGGGGAATATTGTGTATAGGAGCACATGGGTGAATGGACGCTGGGGAGGATATCGAGGGCTGTTATTGATCGCTCTCCACCTTACATGTGGAGGCAGGTTCTCCCGCTGAACTCAGAGTTTGCTAATTTGCTACTCTGGGTTGTCAGTTTGCTGGAGAGATCCCCTGTCTCTGCCTGCTGATGTGGGGATTACAGCTGCACCACCACATCTGCCTGGCATTTACATGAGCGCTGGGGATTTGAACTTGGGGTCCTATGCTTGTGCAGCAGATGCTCTGGCCACTGATCCGTCTTCCCAGCCCAGATATATCATAGGTTGTACTTTGTTCCCATGTATTTTTTTTTCTAAAAATGTAAGGACAGCTTGGAATCTAACATCCATAGCTCAGGCCAGATGCAATCTGAGCTTGGTCTGGGCTTCAAGACCTGGCCCAGTATATTCTTCTGCCTACAATTTAACTATGAGCATAGCAGCCAAAGGGTTATAACGTCTTACTCCTTGTCTTCCTAGTTCACATTTCCTTGGGCATCCTGTGATTCGGCTCCTTGAGAGTTGGGCCCATTGGCAAATTTACCTTTAGAAGCTCACCAGGACACCACCGCTGAGGCCCCACACCACAATAACAAAAATGGCCGTTTGGGAACCAAAGTCCCCATATCTGCTGCTTCCCTTTCGTTCTCTTCTCTTTCCAAGCCACACGTTTCTATGAGCTGCTGAGGTGTCAGACAAACAGACTGACAACCAAAGACAGCAGCTTAGTTGTTGGATATCATTTGTTCCGTTCTGGGGTTAATCCCCAGAGCTCGGACAGACACCATGGTTAAGTTGAAGCTTCTGTCTTGTAAGGCTACCCCCACTTCAGACATCAGCCCCAATACAGAGACCTGTACAGCCTGGACAAATGCAGACATCCTCCTATTGTTAATGGTTTATTAAAAATTATTTGACTCAGAAGCAGTCAAATGGAAGAGAGCACAGGACAGGCATAGGAGGAAGCAGGTCCAGCCCACTGCCTCCCAGTGATCCCCAGCTTGGAAGCTCTCATTCCCAGCTCTCAAGATCTCAAGCTCACTGCCCAAGATTTTATTAGGATCTCCAGCTCTTCATAGACTTTCCCAGAGATCAGTAGAAGAGGCTGAAAGTTCTCTCTGCTCTCTCTGTAGCCTGAGGTACCTTGGGGTCCCAACCTAAGCACCTCATTAGCATAATCTCATGAATATTGAAAGGATTTTGTTGTGAACCGCAACATACAGTTATCACTAAGAAAACACAAGAGTTTGGGGAGTTGTGTGCCTAGAAGAAAGAACAGGAACAGGGACAAAATACAGCTTTGCACAGCACTACAGTCTGTAAGGTTCATGGGAGTAGAAAGCAAGAAGAAAAAAATTCAAAACAAAAGGGAAAAGCAAGAAAAAAAATCTGTATCCCAGTATTCAAACATGGAATATGCACGTTTGGGCTCTGTGTGTGTGCACTGGGTTTTAGTGCTGTATGCTTGTTTCAAACACTCCCGTATCCTAGTGAGGATTATGACAAATCTCATCCATTGCTGTGTTATAAACGCCACTCAGCTCTCACCTAAAATATCTTTTCAGAGGTTTCCCTGACAACATTCTAACACAGTGCTGCATTTTGTTCTGTGATGATAACCGCCATAGATAACTCTCGTCTTTGATTTGTTTATTGCCTCCCCCTTCCACTTTTTACTGGCTGGCACTGGGGATATCTTTTTCCCTACTGGACACCTCGCCCATAGCAGATGTGCAGTCAACGTTTGTTGTATGACTAAATGAAAGTCCTAGGTTAATTCTGCCTGCGTGCGTCTACATATCTCTCTGAAGAGAAGCATGTTCTTCTCAGATTTTTTTCTTTTGCCTGATTGTTCAAGACCAAGAAATGGAGTTCCTGCCCTAATGGTTCTGAGATTCAAATCACAGCGTTAGCTCGGATTCCTGATCTGCAGAGCTATACATTAATGTGTGCCAGTTTTAACCACAGCTGCTGTGCAGGATGTGGTCGTAAACGCAGAGGAAAGGTGTATGGTGTCTCTGATTCGGCAGCTTCTCGACGGTGACATCCATCGGGTCACGTTCAGGATGAGATAAAGCCGTGGCAACTGCGCCCACATTTCTAGGTTGGGCCTGAGTTCTGGCAGTCACCGTACTAAGTTTGTGTTTGGGATAGCAGCCACCGCAACAGCAGCTAGCTGGGGAAACTGACAATCATGTTAGAATTTCCTCTGGGTTCAGAAGAACCTCTGAGTTCACACTCCAACATAACCACGAAAACAGATAATATCCATGCAACAATAAGAATTTAAAACATGATAACACATGCCTGTAATCCCAGTACTCATAAGGCAGAGGCAAATGGATCTTTGTGACTTTGAATTTAACGTGGGATAACAGAGAGTTCCCAGACAGCCTGGGCTACATAGAGTGTTCCTGGCCAGCCTGGGCTACATAGAGAGTTCCAAGCCAGCCTGGGATAATAGAGAGTTCCAGGACAACCTGGGCTACATAGAAAGTTCCGGGACAGCCTGGGATATAGAGAGACTTTGTCTCAAATCATAAAAACAAAAAATAACCCACCCAAATGTAAACACTCAGCTTTCCCGGCTGGTGACATCTGGAAATGCCATGCAGTTCTTGGTAGAGACTCTAAGATGTGATAAGTTAGTCTAAATTACTGGAATAGGGAAGAAACTGGGTAGTCCTTCTTAAAACTTTCTTAGAAAGAAGCTAATAGGATAGCGTCGGTGTTGAAAGATTATTCCATTTGTTCATGATTAACTTTCAAACTGACTAACAGACCATTAATGCCAATACTGTGAGTAATTTGCCTTTGAGAAAAGGTGGCTACCAGGGCACATTGCTTTAAAAAAGAAGATAATCAGTATGTTCAAATTATACGTGCCAAATTATAAGAATTATTAAATTTAAAGGGAACATTACTTGGGAATGGTGGCACAGGCTTGTAACCCCAGAATTTAAGAGGTGCGGGCAGGAGGATCAAGGGCTAGCCTGACTGCACGATCCTTTATTGCAAATTCATTTTCTTTATCAGCAACAAAAATGGTGCATGACAAGCCAATGCTGAAGCTAGACCAGGATTACATTTATAAATTTTAATTAGGGAAAAGTAGATATAATGTCATAACTGATACAGAAAACATGCTTTAGAGAACCTGATTATTTCAATGTAATGGAAGCATTCTTTTTTGATTATTTTATTTTGATTTGTTTTTCAAGGCAGTGTTCCTCTGTGTAACAAGCCTAGCTGTCCCAGACTTGATGTGTAAAACAGGATGGCCTGGAACTCACAGAGATCCGCCTGCCTCTGCCTCCTGAGTGCTGGGATTAAAGGTGTATGCCACCACTGCCTGACGTGGGGACATTCTTTTAAATGTTCTTTGAAAGATGACAGAAGAGACAACCTATCTGGAGAGTGTTAAATTCAGACTGATTTTAATTGTGTTTAATTACCACCATATCCAGCAACTCATGTCCCTCTGAGATGGTATAATCCAACTGGACTGAAATGCACAAAGAATAAGAAGGTTCAGAATCATTTTTTCAGTGTGATCATTGGTATCTAAGAATAATTGTTATTTTTCTGTTCTTGATTTCTAATTGTGACTGCCATCAGACTATTCTTGACCAGAAAAACAGCCCTGTTCAGCATCCCATGAATATATCTTAGCCAGCTCTCTCAAAACAAAAGACCTTGGTATCCTCCTTTTAGATCTGAAATGCCAGCAAGATCTGGTGATGAGACAGGGCCATGGTGGATGCTCTTAGTTAAGACGAGGTTATACTGGGTTAGTGTGGCTCTAACTCCAATGGTTGACGAGGTCAAGATTATAGGGAAGGAGTGTGGCCCTAAATTCAATGATCGGTGAGGTTATAGGAAATGAGCATGGCCCTAACTCCAATGGTTGGAGTCTCAGTAAGAGGAGGGGAAGTAACAAAGAAGAAAGTCACTTGATGGGCAATAGAGATTGGAGATGTATTGCTACAAGCAAGGAACACCAAGGATGGCTGGAGCCTTCCGACAGCTTCAGACCCGTGAAGGAGTTCCTTTCTGCTGTAATTTGGTATGAAAGCCTTGGGGAGAGGACTCGAAGCATATGTGTGCTAGCGAGGAAAAGCTGATGTGGTTGATACCGCCACCACTGTCCCGGTTTGCATGGGCAGCCAATGACTAGTGTTCATACAAAGGATCTTAATGGTCAGCTTTCCATCGCCACAACAAAAAAAATCTGAGAGAAACAACTTAAAATTAGCCGGGCAGTGGTGGCACACCCCTTAAACCCAGCACTCAGGAGGCAGAGGCAAGCAGATCTCTGTGAGTTCAAGGCCAGCCTNNNNATCTCTGTGAGTTCAAGGCCAGCCTGGTCTACAGAGTGAGTTCCAAGACAGTCACTACAAGTCTTTTTGGTGTATATTGTGGCTCCCTGTTAAATGTTTTTTATGGGATTCTCTGTTGCTTGTGCCTTCTCTCAGGCTCTTTTTCCTTCCGTTTGTTTGCTTTGTCCTATTCCAATATGTTCATTTCTGTTGTCTTATTATCCCTTAAAGGCCTGTTTGTGTCCTAATGAAAGACAGAAAGGGGGTGGATCTGGATGAGAAGGGGATGAGGGGAGGAACTGGGAGAGGAGCAGAGGGAGGGAAAACCGTAACTATGTGTGATCTTTTTTTTTTTGGTTTTTCGAGACAGGGTTTCTCTGTAGCTTTTGGTGCCTGTCCTGGAACTAGCTCTTGTAGACCAGGCTGTCCTCGGACTCACGGAGATCCGCCTGCCTCTGTCTCCCGAGTGCTGAGATTAAAGGCATGTGCCACCACCGCCTGGCTATGTGTGATTTTTTAAAAAAAAAATAAATCTATTTTCAATGAAAGGGGGAAGAAGATAAGAGAAAAGAAAATGAGAAATAAAAAGAGGAAACATAGCACATGCCTATAATCCCACCACTTAGAAGGCAGAAGTGGGAGAATCAAGACTTCAAGACCCAGTCTTGACAATGAAATAAGTTACATAAGACCTTGTCTCAAAAAAAATTTTAAAAAAAAGCCAAAACCAAACCCAAATAAACCAACCAAAACCCAAACAATAAGTGGAAGTGGGAAGGTCAATTTGGGCTTGCAAGTTCCAAGGTCTCCGCCTATGGC
This sequence comes from Ellobius talpinus, assembly GCA_001685095.1. Lineage (NCBI taxonomy): Eukaryota > Metazoa > Chordata > Mammalia > Rodentia > Cricetidae > Ellobius > Ellobius talpinus. The sequence goes on from LOJH01001895.1 coordinate 26,493, forward strand.
TGCTGCTTTGCCCCGTTACTTTGGGCCCATAGGAAAACAATTATGGTGGAGCCTGCAGTAGGACAAAGCTGCTCACTTTATGGTGGTCAAGAAGCAGAAAGAGAGAGAGGAAGGGGCTGGGACCCTGATAAATCCTCCAAAGATTCCCCAGTGACCTACTTCCTCCAGCTAGGTCCTCTAAGGCTTCCACTGCCTTCCAGGAACGCTGACAGGTTAGCCACCTGGTTTTAGCACAGGCCTTTAGGGGGGATATTTTGGTTCCTAATCATAACAGTGGCTAATAGGGACTGTAAAAACAAAGGGGCCAGTAGGACAAGAAATTCAGGACTCCCTGAATTTCTGAAGATGGGAAACGATTCTATTGGTAAATGAACCTGGAATCACAACCTCCTAATATACATGCTTGTGGCAGGTTCCTTCTGCTTCCTAAGAGGGAAATAAATGGTGGAGACTCCAGTTTCAGATGAGGAAGAACTGGGGGCCCTGGCTTGGCCTTCCCACACTTAATGCCACATTCTGTCTATAGGATCTCTGTCCCCTCAAGGTCTCATCTCTACCCCCTGGTACCCCTAGGCCTGCTCATGTCAAATGTGATCCTGTCCTAACCTCAGTTTTCAGAGACTTGTTTGTGGGAGTCAGTTCTTCCTTTCAGTGCATGGATCCCGGGGATTGAACTCAGGTCATCAGGCTTGGCAGCAAGCACCCTTGCCTGCTGAGTCATCTCTCTGGCCCTCAGTGTATATTAATTTAGGTCTTACTAGTTCCAAGAAAAAAATTTACATTTGACACTTTGTTGGAAGGCCTTAAATGGTCTCTATGGTGACACCTTGAGCAGAATAGTTTAAAATAAAGATGGAAACTTAGAAAGTTTGCTGGGGGAAAAAATCCTTTTTTCCTTAGAGAACACAGCGCCATGCCTCAGTAGCTTTCCATAGCATAGTTTCTGGTTTGGAGTGGGGAAAGATTGAAAAGGGAGTCCCATTGTGGTTCAGGCCAGCCTGTACCTCACTATGTAACACAAGTTAGCCTGTACTTGTGACAATCCTCCTGTCTCAGGCTCCCGAGTGCTCAGATTGCAGGGCTATGTCACGCACATCTGATATCCATGCCTGATCCTTTTTGATGTCTACAGTCATCTTGTGGTCGTAAGAAACATTGACAGAAGCTGCTTTGATGCCGCCAAAGGGAGAAAAAAACAAGCCACCTTTGAGGCTCAATGGATGCTAATTATGCTGCATGTAGATGTGTGGGAGGGGCTATTGGAGCAGCTGGAGAGACCGAGTCAGCCTCTGCCTAGCTCCGTGGTCTAGCTCAGCGCACTCAAAGACCCGCTTCAAAAGGAAGTGCCATGTTTTATCAAAATATTACATCTCTGGCGCCCAGAGCAAGGCCTGCCGCTCATGGGATGCAGGAGTTATCTCACAACATCAGCAGCGCACCACTGCAGGAGCCCTCTTTCTGGGCGTGTTGTGATGGGCAGAGCGTCACAGCTCCCACTGTCGACCTGTGGCTGCGTCAGTGATAAGACCAAGATGTCTCTCCCTGAGTCTTAACAGA
>LOJH01001896.1:0-13550 GCA_001685095.1 Ellobius talpinus
CCTCCAGGCAACCAGGAATTCCATCCAGAGGAAGGAGAGATAGCCATAGACAACTGTGATGTAAAAGAAGAGAGTTCGTTTCCCTAAATGAGGGAAGATGACTTGGCCAGGATGTCCCCAGTGTGACTGTGTGTGTCTGTGTCACACAGAAAGCTTTAGCAAACTAATCTAAACATGGTTTCCAGCCTGAACTCGGTATCGTTGGAATAGTCTAAAGAGCTGGAGGCTAAAAATGCTTATGTGGGCGCTGGAGAGAGGGTTTGGTGGTTAACAGACTCAAGCAGTTCCTAAACCCTACATCAGGGAGCTCACAATTTCTGGTAACTCCAGGTCCAGGGGATTCAACATCCCCTTCTGGGCTCCCATGGGTACTTGCTCTCATGCACACATACCTACACACAGAAACAACACATACATGTAATTAAATATCAATATTTTAATATGCTTATATGATTCCCAAATACAGCCATTCTTGGGCAACAGTAAGTACTTAAGACAACGAGACACAAGGATCACCATGAGTTTGAGGCCACCCTGGCCACATAAAGAATCTTAGGTTATATAGAGTTACACAATGAGACCTTGTCACGAACAAAATGAAACAAAAGAAAATAACTCATCCTACACCAATGATAATTCCTAGAAATATAATCTGAATTTTATATCTTATATTGTTGATTTAGGACATTTTTATAAGTAAAAAACATACATAGCTTTTTACTAGTTAATGTTCTATGAACTTCCCTTTTTTCCCTATGATGAAAATGCCATGTGTTGTCAGTTCTAGACCCATGGCATCGCCCTATTGGCTGTGCAACAGGACAGCGTGGAAAGATAAGCCAAGCGTCTCCACACTGGGTAACACCAACTGTCAGGGCTTCTTGTGTGCAACACAGTTTTGCTAATTTATGAAAAATCATTGCTCTACAGACCTGACCATGCTGTCTTGGGGGAGGACTGTGGAAGGAAGGACTTTGAAACTTTAGGCTAGAAAAGCCATTGAATGTTGAGAACTCAGTGGGCTGTTCTGTAGGAGCTTGGAAGATGAGCCTGTTGAGAGAGGTGGGGATGAGAGAGGCCTGGCTCGTAATTGTCAGAGTCGGGTCACCTGTGTGAAGACTCTGTGGTTCTGGTCAGCTGGCACTGAGAACCAGCTGTGATTAAGAAGAGATCAGAACTGCTAAAGCGAAACCTTTGTTTTGCTGGGACAATGGATGCTGGTCAGCTGGGACTGAAGAATCAGCAGTGATTCAGAAGAGACCAGCATCACTGAGGTGAAATCTGGGAAGTGTTTTTCCCAGGCAGCACACGCGAGTGGCGTTCCAAGGTTGGCCATGTTTGTACCTTGTACTGGCAGCCAAACTTGGTCACGTGTAAGAGTCACCCAGGTGTTACTGGTTTGGAAGGTGTGAAAAGCCACTGAGGCTTGGCACTGTGAGGGGCCAGGATGGTCCACTGGCAAAAGTGCGGCCTCGGTAGCAGTTGAAGCCCCAGGAGAGAAAGTGTAGTGGGAAGAAATTGAGCTTCGACAACATGAAGAGAGGCTACCGGTAAAAGTGCAACCCACTTGCATCAGAGACCCACGCATTGTGGAGATGCCAGGGTCATACGACGGGCCACCAAGAACAGCCGCAGCGGTGAAGTGGAGCCTGCCAGAGCCTCTGCAGGCTGTGTGCGCTGCAGAGGACAGAGCCGAGAAGTGACCCAAGGCCTTCAGAGGTCTTCGAAGATGGAAGCTTGTGAGTGAACCCAGACATTGGGCCTTGAGTGATTTACACTATTGGAGTTTTGTTCAGCAGTCTGTGTCCTGCTTCTTGCCTCTTGAAGTAAGAAAGTATTTAACTTAATTCTGATTTTTACAGCAGCCCACAGTTGAGAGATTTTGAACTTTTAGAGAAAGCTTTGGAATTTTTAAAGAGACTGGATATTTTAAAGAGACTGGACTTTTAATTTGAATTTGTAAAGACTGGGATATCTAAATTTATTTATGTTTTATATTGTGATATTAATGTCAATGTGCCATTTGGGGAACAAATGAGAAAGAAACAGTTCTAATTGAAAAGCAAAAATGTTTGTGCATCAAGTCGGCAAGAGGTCACTTGTGCTGGCTAGTTTTATGTCAACTTGATACAAACAATAGTCATCAGAGAGGAGGGAGGCTCCATTGAGAGAATGCCTTCATAAGATTGCAAGATCAGACTGTAGGCAAGCCTGTAGGGTATTTACTTAATTAGTGATTGAGCGGGGAGGGCCCAGCCTGTTGTGGGCGGTGTCTTCTCTGGGCTGGTGGTCTGGGGTTCTAATAAGAATGCAGGCTGAGAAAGCCACAGTGGGCAACAGCAAGCGGCACTCCTCCATGGCTTCTGCATCATCTTCTGCCTCCAGGTTCCTGACCTTGCTGCTTTTGATGACAAACTGTTCTATGAAACTGTGAGTGAAATAACCCTCTCCTCCCCAAGTCACTTGTGGTTATGGTGTCTCATCACAGCAATAGTAACCCTAAGACAGATGGAAAACAAGGTGCGGGCCTGGGGGGATGGCGCCATGGTTAAGAGTGCTTGCTGCCTTTGCAGAGCATCCACGATTGGTTTTCAGCACCTACATGGCTACTCACAACCACCTGCAACTGCAGTTCTAGAGGACCTGACTTTCTCTTCTGTCCTCTATAGATACTCACGTGCACAGTGTGTACCAACACAGAGACACACGCAACATATTAAACAAAATAAAAGCTTCAAAATAAGGAGTCGAGGTAACTTCCAGGTTTTTTTAATTTGTTGACTGACTTGCAGATTCTGCTGTTTTGCTACAGAGGTATGGTTGGATGTAATCAAAATTTCAACATGTGTTTTGTTTTCAACTAATTGACAGTGTGTTCGTTGGTTGGTTTTGTCAAATTGACAGAAACTTAGATGTATGGGGAAGAGAGAATCTCAGTTTAGGGATTGTCTCCATCAGATTGGCCTGGGGGCCGGTCTATGGGACCATTTTCTGGAATGTTCCCACCTTAATTTTGCCCTGACTTCCTTCAGTGATGGATGGATTCCTGCATTGAATTAAAATCAGCCCTTTCCTCCCAAGTTGCTTTTGTTCATGGTGTTTATCTCAGCCATAGAGCCCTACATAAGACACTGCCGGGTGTGTGTTGTTCTTTGAACACCTACTTGGCATCCTCTAAGCTTTTGGCTTTGATTAATTTTGGAAAAAGCTGCTACTTCTTGAAGCATCTTTTTTCCTTTCTTCTTTATAAAGACCCCTAATGATTATCCTCTAGTCCTTGGAAACCCTGAACGGTGTGTTGCTGAATGGACTACTTTCATTTCTGTTATTTCCATGGTGAGTCCTCTCATCCTCATGGGTTGCTTAGAATCATCTCATGGTTTCCAGTTTGCTGGCTTTCCTGTTGAGTCTTTACCATAGCAATCACAGTTGTTTAGAATTCTGAGGTTTTTCCAGCTCCTGTATCATGGTGACATCTCATTCGGTTGGATATTTTGCTTTTGCAAGTGTGTGTGTGTGTGTGTGTATGTGTTTATGCATGGGTATAGGGATGCATATGTATGTTTGGGGGTGGTATGTGTGTATATGTGAGAATACATGTATGCTCAGACCACAGGAGGACACTAGGTATCTTTCTCTGTCATTCACCACCTTAATATTTAGAGAGGCCTCTCACAGGCTGCGCATGTAGGCTGATGGTCTTCTGGGGGTGCAGGTGTGCATGTGGTGATGCCTGGCTTTGTATGTGCATTCTGGGGACTGGGATTCAGGTGTTTGTGCTTAGCTGGCATTTTCTCTTAACCACTGAGACATCTCTCTTGACCCTGGTCTTAAACTTACACACATCCTCTGGCGGACCAAATATTTGGATCTTCTGAAATCACCAGCCGTAAAATGATTGGTTGGCTATCTATTTCCTAGTAATAGCCTCACACCTGGCCAAAGCCCGTTTATCATCTTGCATGCAAATTTACCAAGAGCTCGGGAAAATGGGTGGCCAATTGTCCACTCTAAAATTTTAGGCCAACTGGTCTTTCATTTTCTATGCCACTCTGATTTTTAAAAACTGATACAGAGTTTTAACTAATTTTTAAAATAGTTTACAAAATAATGCTCTTTGCTATGGCATTTTTATGCATTTGTGGTACTGTGTTCTTATTGGTTCTCATAACCTTTAAAGACAAGGTCTGTCTTTCTTGTGGTGGTTAATTTTGAAATTCAACTTGGGTGAAAAAAGAAAAACACCTAGGACATCAGTGTGGCACATGTCTGGATGCATCTGTGAGGTTGTTCTCCCAGAGAGTTTTGAGTGAGTAGGCAAAAGACCCACCCTCAGGGTGGGCAGCAGCCAGGTACCCCAGACTGAATAAAAACAGAAAAAGGCAAAGTTAACTGAGTGTCGAAATTCCCTTTTCTGCTTCCTCAACTGCACCAGCCTTGCGCTCATGCCACGAGGCATTCCCCACCATGCCGGACTGGATGTCCTCAAGTCGTGAGCCCATACAGAGCCTTCTTCCCCCTCCTTATTGTCTGTCTGTTGTGGTAACGAGAACAGTAACTTACACATTGCTTTTCTGGATTTTCCTGGTGCAGTCTGAGGACACATATCACACACCATTTCCTGCCGTGACCTAATGTCAGCAGCCCGTTCAGAAGGAAAGACGGCTGACCCATACTTTAGAATGCAGCTCTGAGTGGCTCCTACCAAAGCTGAGGTAAGTTTCCACATGATCCCTTTTCATCCACCTCTATTGCCTACACTTTAACAAGCATCTTTCCATATGAACTGGCTGAGTGTCCTTGTCCAATACTCAAATAATTGATTTTGATGATTTTGATGCAATCGTACTAACCAATGATTGGTCATTTCACAACCACAAGAAGGGTCGGCATTTGGGCTCTGCAGATACAGGCACTAACTGCCAAGCCTGATGACCAGCGTTCAATGTCCAGAATCCACCTGGTAGAAAGAGAGAACAGACTATTCTTAAGTTACCCTCTGACCATATGTCCACTGTGGCATGTGCTCATACACAAACACCAAACACACATACACATACACACATGCATGCACACAAGATGAATTAATAAAATGTAATTTAAAAATTTTTAAAGGCTGTCTTAGAAATGCAGACAGTGATAGTGACAGGCAGAGAGTAGCCATCTGTAAAAACTTACTTCTGAAAATATATCTTTGATCTATTTTGTATGAATTTATCTTTTAATTATAAAGTGCATCATATATTTTGCTCAAGTGTCTTATCTGCTATAAATACATTTTTAATTTTGTCTTACTCATTTTATGAATTGTTGCTATCATTAGTTTAGTGTTTTGAGGCAGTCGTAATGCTGAAGTTCATGTGTTGGTTTTTCGTTTGTTTGAACGAGCAGCCTATTGATTAAGGCAGGATATTAAAGTCACCCCCTCTATGGAACTCTTTCCCTTTGTGTCCTGTAGTGTTTGATTTATGAAACTGGATATGCCCGCATTCAATAAATGTCTATTTGCAGTCTTATTTTCTTGATGGATTGTTCTGCTTATTAACATGGCTTTTCTTATCCCTTATGACTAATTTTGGCCTGAAGTCTGCTTTGTCAGGTATACTTGGTTTCAGATTCTGATTGGACTGTCTTTGTCTTTGCATTTCAGTCTGCTTGTAGTTTTCCCAGTGGTGTGAGTTTCTTGCGGACAGCATAGATCAATGGTTATTTTATAGTCCGTTCAACTAGTCCATGTCTTTTAACTGAAGTGCTATGACAATTCTCATTTGGATTATTAGTGAATGTGATATGCTACTTTCTCCTTTCTTCAACTTATATAGGTTTATTGCTGAATTAGTAATATATGACTCTTAATTCTTATTTGTCTGTTTCTCTAGTGAGATATATTCTTTCCTGACTCTTGTGCTTGTACTGGGGATATTATACCTGTAAGTCTCATTTGCAGTGCTGGTTCGGGACTGTGAATTCCTTTAGTTTATGTAGAGGATATAAGGTCTCCATTTCTCCTTTGATTTTAAAGGATAACCTTGCTGGATATAGTTATCTTTGTTGGTAGTTATTTTTTTCCCCAGGGCTTCAAATGCATCAGCTCACTCCTGTTCTTTAGTGCCTCTAATAAGGCTGCTGCTGTCATGGTGACAAGCTTGTCTTTGTAACCAACTTGGGATTCTTTTCTTACAACTTCCACAGTTCTTTGTCTTGCACCACTGGCATCTTGACCACAGTATTGCTTGGAGAGATTGTTTTTAAGATTTATTTATTTATTTATTGTAATATGAGTAGTCTACCTGCATGTATGCCTTTATGCCAGAAGAGGGCATCAGACCCCACGATAGATAGTTTTGAGCCACCATATAGTTGCTGGGAATCAAACTTAGGACTCCTGGAAGAGAAGCCGGTGCTCTTAACTGCTGAGCCATCTCTCAAGCCCAGCATGGAGAGATTCTTGTCTGCTAATGTACACATGGGGTTCCAAATTCCTCCTGCTCATGGTTGTCCATTTCCTTCTGTAGATCTGAAAAATTCTCTGCTACAATTTGTTGAATTAGTTATCATGCCTTTAGTCTGTATTTCCTCATCTCTACCACAGATTCACAGATTTGGACCCTTAATCATGTCATGAATGTTGTAGAAATTGCTGTTCGTTTAATGATATAGGAATTTAATAATTCCTCAACCTTTAAATTTTGGTATCTTTGGTCTGGTCTAGTACACAGTGATACATCCCAGTATTTGCTGGATTTATTGAAATTTCTCAATGATACCACTTGTTTTTGTTATAGAATCTATCTTTTTTCTTTCTTTCTTTCTTTTTTACTGAATTTCTCTTCCAATACCTACTATGCATTAAACATATATATTTCCAAGTCTCTTTTTACTTTTCTATCACTGTGAAGAGGCACCATGACCAAGATAACTTATAAAAGAAAGCATTTAATTGGGGGCTTGCTTACAGCTTCAGAGGATAAGTCCATGATCACCATGGTAGGAAGCATGGCGGCAGACCAAGCAGGTACGGTCCTGGAGCAGTAGCTAAGAGCTTACGTCCTGATCATCATATCAGAAGCAGGGGGAGCAAATGGGGCCTTGCATAGACTTTTGAAACCTCAAATCCCATCCACAGTGACACACCTTCTCCACCATGGCCACACCTTCTAATCATTCTCAAACCATCCCACCAACTTGGGACCAAGTATTCAAATATATGAGCCTGTGGGGTCCATTCTCATTCAAACCACCACACCAGGTATGTGAGACATATATATTATTTAATTTTTGGTCTTTCAGCATGATGGTAATTGAACCTTCAACCTCAAGTATACAGAACACAAGCTGTACCATTGACCCCCCACTAGAAGCAGGGAGTCAATGCATTATTTTATTGGAAAACATGTGCACACACACAAACATACACACACACACACACACATGGCATACAATAATGGCAGGGCTATCTAGATAACTGCCACCCTGATTGGATGGAGTGTAATCCCTCAGGGAAGCCCTAAAGAAGGTGCACAAATATTATCTGGAGGAGTTAGAGAGATGAGTACATACATATTAATACCTGAGAGCCCCTGTATTAGGTTTCTGGTCTGTCCTTCCAAGTGTTCATAAATAACAGCATGCAATGTTAGACAAAGAACAACATCCAGTGACAGCTGGAGAGCTACCAGAGTACAGTATCTGGTAAAAGATGGGTCTCAGCAGGTTATACTACAATGCCAAGGGGATTTGGGGACTCTCTTTAATATATTATTCATAATTATAAACACCACATAGGTTTCTTTCTTTCTTCCATTAAAGAGAGAAAACAGACCTGTTCAATCAGTACATTGCATGGCTTTCATGTACAGAGAAATAGTCTCGTCACTGGGGGTAGATTGGCAAGCAGTACAGAGGAGATGCATTCTCATATAGTTTACACTGCAGTGGAAAGAGACTGGCTGCCATGGAAACCAATACAACATCCAATGCAAATGGGACCTTAGAGGAAAAAAAATAAACTAAAGGAATTGAAGATAAAAGTTGCTTTTAAAGATAACCAGTCTAGGGAGTCTGCTCAAGAACTGAATGTTGCAAGCCGAGGGAATAATTCTGGGCAAACAAAATGGAAAAGCCCACAGCCCCAGAAGAGATCTACGCTAGGTATACAAAAAGAGTCAGTGTGGCTGCAGTACAGTAAGGGAGGGGGGAAATTAGGCAGGCGTCAGGTGAGAGCTGCAGACTCCTCAGCCTTAGTGAGGACGTCACATTGATTTAAGAGAAGCAGGGACGAGTCATGACATACAGACCAAGGAAAACGACCCCTGAGTCTTCTGTGCTAACTCAAGCACAATGGTGATATTGCTGACGATCCCAAGAAGGAAAAGGGAGGGAGGGGCCAACGAGATGGCTCAGTGAGCACAGACTCCTGCCACCTCACCCAAGAAGGACTGAGAACTGGCTCTTGCAAGTTGTCTTCTGGCTTCCATATGTAGGACATGTCACATGCTTGCCCACATAAACTAGTGCATGCGAGCATGTGCACACACACACACACAGAGTAAATAAAATGCAATCGACATAATCAAAAGGCAGTAATTTTTTTAAAAGGAGGGCAAATCGCTTGAGTGGCTTGTCATACAGGAACTGCCTTCCTCCCAAGCCAATAGTATTTTGCCACAGAAGATGCTCCTATTTCATTTAGCTAGAGATACTCATTTCTCTAGAATGTCTCATGGATGTGTGTGAACAGTGGGTCTCTTGGTCAAAGCAAAACAAGAAAAATCTCCCAAACCACTAAAGCAATATCATCGTAGTCTAATTATAATAAGGTTGTGTTTGCCTTTTGTTTTGAAGCCCTGGGGATCAGGGACTCTGGACCCACAGAACTAACTAATGCTTAACTGGTACCTTTGACTGCCAATTGCCAGCCTTACCTTGTGAGACTCCAAGATACTTTGAAATCTCAAATTGCTGCTTTTCTGCCTGCTGGGTGCTGTGAATTGGAAAGAGCTCAGTCATTTGTTTTCCTCCACATGCCTGAGGTACTTCATGGATGCACATTCATTTCAGAGCTGCTTCCCTTCTGCTGTGGGGGACTTCTAAGTCCCAAAGGTCAACAAACAGCCTTGGAATATGTAGCTTTATTCATCTTGGTAACAGCGGGGAAGGAATAGATAGAAAGAGCCTGCCGGCAAGAGGACACAAAACGGGGGGGGGGACAAAAAACAGAAATGGCAAGGTAATTTCAGTTTGTATTTTTGGGCAAAGAAAGAAAAGGAAAGAGTCCTGGCGTCATCACCCTAATCACCTGGTTGGCATTTGGGAACCTTGCTGTGCCAGTCACAAAGGAGAATGTTGATGAGTCTGACTGTTATCACTTCAGCCCAACCAGTGATGGGTTCAGGACTCTGCAAACTTCAGCCTAGCCATCCAGAAGCTCCATTCAGATTCAGATGCCATCAAAGGGTTCATGTTGTCCCCCTTTTCTTTCTAAAATACTAAATCCCTCCATCTTCACAAACATTACTTGAAGGACATGGCAGGGTTGGTCCTGGGTAACAATCCACAAATTGGGTATATAGGGAGTGAGAGAGATTGTTCAGTGGTTAAGAGCAGTTGCTGCTCTTGAGGAGGACCCAGGTTTGGTTCCCAGCACCCATAAGGCAGCTCACTCCACTTGCAAGGAATCCAACAGTCACTTCTGGCCTCTGTAGGCACTAGGCATGCACATGCATGCAGGAAAAACACTCATACCTATAAAATAAAAAAATTAATAAAGATGATTTAAAGAAAAAACAAGTAGGGTAGCACCTCAGAATCCTTGGAGATGGTTTCCAGGAACTCTGCAGATGCTCAGATTTGCAAATGGTCAAAGACCTGTTGTAGGAAAGCATACAAGCTGAGTTTAAGCTAAACACACCACACACACACACACACACACACACACACACACCCTCACTGACACAAAATACATGCTGTGTAATTGTTACATAGCATTGGTTAGTGAACAATGGCATGAAAAACGTTTACTGTATTAGTAACCCAGCAGGTGTTTGTCCCATTACTTTTGATCCATGATTTGTTGAACCCCTGGGTACGGAGCTCCTGGTGTGGAGGGCTACTCTGCTTGGTTCGTGACAGACAAAGCAAGAAAGGCCATAGAGTGGAGATAGACTTCCTGGGTTCCAGCTCCAGCTAGCCTACTCCCTAGTTCAATGGCCGTGTTCCTCAACCCCAAAGCCTTCACTCCCTTATCAGAGAATAATAACAGCACATTCCCAAGGTCACAGAGAATTAACACGGGTACACTCTCTGCAACCCTGTTCCCCGCAATGTCACGTGTTCCACATACAAGTGGGTTCACTCCCTTCCTCTGCCCCTTCCACTTTACTAGAAATCTGCTGGCCGCTATCCTATCGTGGGCTGCGTGGAGACACAGATGTCACCTAATGATTAACCTCTGGTGTTGTCCATGCTTTCTGGAAGTCCCAGCCAGACTTTCAAGACTCAGAATTACTGACTCCACATGTCATCAGTCCCCAGCCAGGGTAAGGAGAAACTAGAATATTGGAGGGAACTTGAGCAGGCTACCCCAAACTTTCCAGAATGTGTCCTAGGCATTTTGCATTTTCTGACCCTAATTGCATCCAAGAAGGGTTTTGAAGGTCAAGATAAGCACTCAGGACAGTGTCCTGTAGAGAGTGAAGGTGCTCACATGACTGACGTGCTCACCGCCGATTGGCTTCTGGCAAGACAATATGACTGAGTCTAACATCTACATGGCTGTCAATTCAAGAACAAAAGGGTCAAACTATTTCTAATAATGACACAGAACAGGAAATTTCTACCAGTAAAACCAGAGCTTTAAATGACTGTAAATTCCAACAGTATGATTCATTTCGTGGAGAAAAAATTCGGAAATAATTGCAGTGTGTGGGAGGGAATTTATATAAAGCTCCTATTGACTCAAATGCTCACTGGTAGGAAATGAATTTTTTAGATTATGGTCCTTGTATCTTACCTACTTTGGGCCCAAAGAAATAATAGGGAATCTTTGATGACATCAGTGAGGTTACTGTTTAGGGTGTCTCTGGTGTTTTTGTTGAATTGGCTTGGTTTATGGGCATTATTGATAGTTTGCCTGCATGTATGTCTGTGTGAGGGTGCCAGATCCCCTAGAACTGGAGTTACAGACAGTTGTGAGCTGCCATGTGGGTGCTGAGAGTTGAATTCAGGACCTCTGGAAGAACAGCCAGCTTTCTTAACCATTGAGCTATCTCTCCAACCCGACTACTTGTTTTGCAGTGGTTACTTTCATTGTATCCTTGTGAATGAACCTTTCTTCTTTTTTTTTCAATAAACCCTGAAGACACTAATAGGAAAAGGAAGGAAAGGACACCTGTCACTGTTCAGGGGTAGTTCTGATTCTGGAATGCTGAGACCCATCTCCCCTTACGTAAGCTAGGACCTCCCATGCTCATCAAGTACCCTGCTGAATACATGCCCCACAAGGAAGTGGTAACATCACTTGGCGCAGGTAGATGAAGCTACCTTCCCCTTAGATGAATTGGAGCCCCTGCAAGGTCAGGCAAAAAGTGTCAGGAAAGCCTTCTAAACCCAAGAAAAGACTGGTGTCCATACGTGTGGGAAGCTCTTAAAGCGCCCAGTGAAGCAGGATTGGTCTGCACTCAAGTTTGGTTTTGTCTGTAACAAAGCCTTTGCCTGTTGGAATGTGAGTCTCCTGATAGGAAAAGTATACTTTCTGGCATTTGTTGGCCAATTGGACTTCTAAATCAAAATGCTGATTTCTGCAGTTTTTAATCCTTAATTGTCATAATCCAATATCCAGTCATTTTCCACTCTGGCTTTTCCATCATTCACGGAAACAGCTTTTTATGGTTGATGTATCCCACCTATCTTGGCTTGTGCACATAAACATTTTATGTGCACATCCAAACTCTAGCCTTGAGAATGATGTCTAGATCTTCATAGCAGCTTGGAAAGTCCCATGCTTAGAAAAGGAGGGGACAGGTTCTGTGGTGGGTAAGAGGGAGACTAGGGAAAACCCAAGGACTTCATTTTCCAGGGCCATTACAAAGCAAAGCATTTCACATTTAGCCTAAATGACCTAAATTTGTGCAAACCACCAATGGGGTGTGTGTGTGTGTGTGTATGTGTGTGTATGTGTGTGTATGTGTGTAACCTTAAACTAGAATTTGAAAATAAGGTTAAGATATTTAAATACCCTGAAAACTTTTTTTTTATAGAACCTGCCTCATTGGTTTTATTAACAATGAGGCACGATGTGAGAGAGGTGGTTTGTTGTGATACCCCAGCTCCAGCTTTCTATGTTGGGAAATTGGTACACAGTGTAGCACTGTTGCAACTGGGACCCTCAACAGATGGGAACTGGTGCAATGTCCCTAGGTAACTTGGCTGCGCCCTCAGAAGGGATGAGTGTTCTGAGGGACCCCAGTCTTTCTCCGGGTTTCCTGTCTCAGTCCCTGGTGACTCCTTCCCCTGTGCACGCATGTTGTGGTGATGATACCATCACTGAGTCAGCAGCCTAATCCAAACCCGTACAATGGGTGTTCCTGTTGACCCAGAAATCCAACCTGCAGACGCTAACCCTAAGGAAAGAGACAAATGCAAGACATACAAGCAAGGCTGCCTACTGTGGTACTGGTTACAAATGTTTCAGACCAGTAGCTGCCTCCAAATGGCCAGGACTCAGTAAGGCTGAGCGTGTTCATGAGCTAGAATACAGTGACGGCACTGGTATGTAAACACACTCAAGGAAAGCATCATTATAGCATAACTCAAGTTCCTTGTGTGTACATGCAACATGCAAAATATTCCTAATTGGTGTCTCTGGTGGCAGGGTGGTGATTTATTTATGCCCTGCAGAGAACATGCTCAACAAGGAAAAGCTATTGCTTCAGTAATTATAGAAATACCAACATAGTTAAAAAAAACTGAATCGAGAGAAAGCGTAAAATCTATAGAAAGTCACCTTAGTGTTAAAGTATTAGAAAGCAGACATTTATAAATACAGCGTCGTGTGTGCTTAGACTTTTTACTTCCCACACCAAAGTGGTCTTCAGTTGAGCTAAGCAGTCTGGTAAAGGGTCAATCAAGGGTGTTGGAAAGATGATCTGATGGATAAGAGTACATTGCACATTGCACAAGCGTGAGGCTCTACATTTATATGCCAGAACCCAGGTGAGAAGCTGGGCTTGCTCATAGTGTTGTCTCTAATCCTAAAGCTGTGGTGGTGAAGACTGGAGGGTGTCTGGGCTCGAACTGTCAGCCTAGCTCCAGGTTCAGCAAGAGACCCTGTTCAAAAGAAGAAAGCAGAAAATGATGGAGAGGGACACCTGATATTGTCTTCTGGCCTGTTTAATGTCCATACACAGATATGTGTATATGCCTGCATGTACACGTACAGACATAGACCACCTCTCTCTGTCTGTGTTTCTCTGTCTCTCCCTCTCTCTCTGTCTCTCCTCTCTCTCTCTGTCTCTGTCTCTGTCTCTCTCTCTCTCTCTCACACACACACA
>LOJH01001896.1:23421-45796 GCA_001685095.1 Ellobius talpinus
TTGGAAGAGCAGGCAATGCTCTTAACCACTGAGCCATCTCTCCAGCCCCAGCTCCATGTTTTGAAATGAATGAAAAGGTAAAATTTTAATTGTGTCTTAGTCTACATGAGACTTTGAACACTCAGCTAGCAAAAGACAATAGAGTTGAAAAAGAGAATGTACAAATGAAGAACAAATTTTAAAGCAGGAGGCTGTATGTGGGCCAAAAATAAGATCACAAGAACAGAGGGACAGTATAGCATGAGTCAATCCCTGAGCAAGATAGGTAAGGAAACAAAGACAAATGTCAGGAGATCGTTCCTAGACTATTCCAGAACTATCGAAAATATAAAGCCACAGTTTCAAGCAAATAAATAAGGAAAACATTTATACAGAAAATGAGAATCAAAAATGTCTTTGTTTTGTTTTTCAAGACAGGATTTCTTTGTGTAACAACTTTAGCTGTCTTGGAACTCAAGGCTGGCCTTGAACTCACAGAGCTCCATCTGCCTCTGCCTCCAGAGCGCTGGGATTAAAGGTGTGCATCACCATATCCAACTAAAGTCTTTTTCTTTAAAGAAAAGATAATCTTTAAAATGTAACAGACTAGGAGAGACTTTTTAACCACAATGAAATCCAAAATAAATAGACCAAGTCCACATGAAGAAAACATTAGGGAACTGATGGTTCAATAACCCATAATAGTCTCTAAAAAGGGGGAAGAGATCAGAAATAAAGCAATTACAGGGTGGGCGAGATGACTCAGCAGGTAAAGGCACAGGCTACCAAACCTAAGCAAGACCCAGACACCAACATGGTGGAAGGAGCAAACCGTCTCCTGCAAGTTGTCCTCTGAGCCCCTGTGGTATACACACAGACACACACACAGACACACACACACTACACACTCATACACTATACGCACACTATATACACACACCACACACACTGTATACATTACACACACACTACCCACACATAAATACCCATACACACCACTATACACACTACACACACATACTACACATACACACTCACACTCTACATACACACACATATACTACACACACTACACACAACACACACATACTACAATACACTATGCACACACATATATACTGCACACAAACACACACAGTCCTCTCACATACACCCCAAATATATATATATATATATATATTCACAAAGGAAGTCAGTATCATTCTATAAAGTATTTTGAAACTAAATTCATGATAATGTTATATACTTACCAGCATTCTAATTAAAAATATCTGCACAACTTTCTAGAATTGGCAAGTGTTGAACTAGAGCAATTTCTAAGTAGAGAAAGCACATGAAAGTTTACCTCAAGTTCAGCTAGAAAGGTAGTCAGGCCAGGTTCTCCCTAATGGCAAGAAGGTAGACAACACCCTCATGAAAGCCCATCTTAGCGGAAGCCCTAGGCCCGGAACAAAGCTTTCAGTCCACTCCACACTGCTTCTGTCTGCCTCAGCTAAGGAAAGCAAGGCCCACCTGAGGCTTCCCAGTGCTTCTGTTTAAATCAGGGTGAGTTCTAGGATGGCCAAGGCTACACAAAGAAACCCTGTCTCAAAAATGCCAATCAATGACTCAGTCAATTGGAATGTGTCTCCAAGCAGTTTGATTCTAAGGATTTCATGTTTACGTTATCAACACTTCAACACTATTTCTGAGGAAGTGGATGGCGGGGGGGGGCAGACGGACACAGACACACACAGATTGTATTAAAATTTTTTTAAAAAAGTTTTTCCTAAAGTGTACCATCAGAGCCGCTCATGCCTTGTTATGACTGTAGTGAGTGCCTGGTAGTATCTACTGTAGTGTAGACACTAGCTCGCTGTCTTGGGTTCCTTGGTCCTTCCTTCGGGCACAAACATTAACAGAAATTGTCATTTGGGGAAGGATCGGAGGATGCTGAGGAATTGGAAAAGCCTTTGCTGCTTAGAAACGCTGATGTTTCAGGAACAGCCACCAACATTCGGTTTGCTCTGCTTACCTCTGGGCCTTCCACCCTTGCTTGAATGACAAGGCCAGTGTCCTCCTGGACACATCTTTCTGGACTGGTTCTTTTCTGGTTCCCCAAGACAGCTTTACCTTCTTCCTCCCCACATGAAACCACACACAACAAAAATTGATTCCCTAATATTATCAGTCCACAATCTCCATGCTTCCTTCTTTCCCCCATTTTCCTCAGATGCTTCATCCTTGAGGCAGAATGTCAACATTAAAAGCAGAAGTTTTTTCTTCCAGCCCCCATGTCCTTTACTTCTTCCATCCCACCCTTGAAACATTTTTTTAAAGAGATTTGGAAATCCAACATTGAAATGTCCAAATTATAGCTTCCCAGATATTTTGTTCTAGGATGCAAAAAAAAAGCTTTAACTATGTGCTGTCATGCCTGTGGGAACCCACATATTGGATTCTGTTTCATCTTGACTTACGATCAGAGAGTTCAAACCTCTTCTTGACCCTCAGGACCGCATAGCTGAGCTGGATGTTTGATCTAAGGTGTGGTTACTAGATGTCTTGATCCTCAAGGTCAGAAAACTGGATGTTTGATCTGGGGTGTGGTTAGTAGGTGTTTTGAGAGGTAAGGAGGTAATTACGCTTGTTTGTTCTTTGTATCATGGAAGTCTTGCACCATCTCCTTTGGCTTGGAGTATATGAGAGCTATGAGAAATAACTTCAGGCGGATACAGTATTCACTGGATGCTCTCCGGACTCTATCTTTTGTCTATTGACTATTTTTTTTCCTCAGTCCTCACTCCCCTTTTCAGGCATGCTCAAACAGGTCGATGGTTTCTGACACACGCCATAGCTTTACATGGTTCTAACTTAGGAGGGTGTGACCCTTCCCCTGCACAGGCCCCTTCTATGGCTCTGCTAACTCTATGCTGCCGTCCAGGTGGGGCAGCCACAATCAGCTTCATATACAACCTTCCTGATAATGCAAATAGTATTTTCGCTCTTAGAGTTTTACCCCTATGACTCGTGAGTCCTGGATTTATCATAAAGGTTTGGACAAACAGAACCATGTACATAGATTCTGCTAAATATCTTATTTTGCTTTTTTTTTTTTTTGCCTAGTGTTCAAATGGTGCGTGGCTACCGTCCAGGGAAATGAAAGTACAGAGGTTTGAGTAGAAATTGGTGCTGAGCCCCAGTGCATGTCAGAATACCTTTCATTGGTGTGGAAAGAATGATTTTGGTATCTGTGTTTGTTCACCCACTTCATTCTCCAGGTGTCAGACTGGACCTGGGCGGTGATGTTATAGGGTCATCTAAGAGGAGGCTGACTAGAGTCAATAGTGTAGATAGTTTGGCCTCACCAAGATGCTTCTGAAGAGGCAGCCCCCACACCCCCCCTCATTCACTGCGAGCTCCCTGGCTCCTGATAGCCTCTACGGCCTTCTACTCTGCCTTTGCCCGATGTAGAGTTAGCTAAGACACCTGTTTCCCCACTGCTAATTTCTATTGGCCTCATTTGCATATTATGAGTTCCCTGTCACCAAGGCAACCAGGAGTGGAGCCTGAGTTGTCAGAGGCACAATGATCTCTCCATCTGGCCATGCTGCAGCAGTTTCGGGCTTACCCAGACTCTTTCTTCTGGCAGTCAGCAAGACAAATGCCAGAACCATCCCTCCACTGTCTACTTCCTTACAGTGTCTCAGGGACAGCATTTACTCCTAGATTTACCAGTCTCCTCGTCAGTCCTGATTTGTTTTCTTCCCCCACTAGATTACCCTTCTAGTCAGTCTGTTGGAGTTCAAAACCAGCAGAAGAAAAAAAAGCATATGAACATATGACTCACACAAACACACCTGTTCATGGAGTCCTGCCAACAGATGTGCGTGCTCCGTGGGAGAGGTGGGGGCAGACCCAAAAGCTAAATTACCCTGATGATTGTTATTTTTCTGGGTATTTTCCATTGACAAAGAAACAGACAACATGTTAATGACACTGTTTTAGTAATGAGATGTAACCGGTGGGAAAGTTCCAGGTGGGTAGGGCTACATTAATAGTTTTTGGTCTTTTGATAGTTTCATCAATTCATTCATCTTGAAATCCTGTGTATATAACAGCATTTCCATATTTGAGTAAGTAGGAGCACACCCTTGAATTCCAGACGCATAATTCAGTGGCTCATTGGATATCTGCTGGTGACACTCTCAGGCGCTCCGGTGTGGACACGTCCCGTGAAGTCAAGCTTCTGTCTTGCTTACAATCTTATCCTATCTGGCCATTCCCATTTCAGTCAGCACAAAAGTTTCCTGTGTCAAAATGTCTAGCTCATTCATGCTTTCCTTTCTCATCATTCGGCACCTAATTGACTTAAACCCTGTGAGCTCTATTTTCAAAATATGTTCAGAATCCAGACAACTGACTAACCTTCCTTAGCCTGGTGCATTACCAACAAATTCGCTATTGTGATTCATGAGGGTAAAGATGAAGCCAGCTCATATGGCCTCTGGCAGATTTCCAGTGTCCAAGCCAAAGCCCTTGTGTGGTTTGTAGAGGTCCAGCTAGGCTCACTCTCTAATGGAGTCTTTGTCACCCCTTTGTCCTTGCATTAGTAAACCCTGAATGGCTGTGATGAAATGCCCAACGCAGATGACTTAAAAGGAAAAGGGTTGTTTTGATCCTGGTTTCAGACAGTGTGATCCACGGACACTTGACTCTCATGCCATCACGGTATCAGGGATGTGCAATAGAAAGCTGGTCACCTCATGACAGAAAAGGAAGCAGAGAGGGAGGAAGAGGAGAAGGAACTGTCCCCGGTGATATGCTTCCTCCAGATGGGTCCCACTTCCCAAAGCTTCCACTGGCAGGGGACGAAGTCCCAACACAACACGATGCTTTCCTGCCATGGTAACCATGCCATGCTTCTCCTTTGGGCCTCTGAACTTGTTATTGTCTCCTTGGTAAATTCTTCTTATGAGGTATCCATATGCCTGGCTCCTTTGTCTCTCATGGACTTTTACTAGGAAAAGAAGAAAAGAGCAGAAATCAAGGAAGGAGAAGGTAGATATGCAGAACACTGTAAAACTGCCTCAGTTTTAAGAAAGTCTTAGCCACAGACAAACCCAGATGGACCAGAGACAGGGGGCGGCAAGGATGAAAGTGAAATCTAGGGGAAGGAACGGAATCAAGTGACCAGCAGTTTTGCTGGTAGATTTTATCTCTAAGGCCACGAAGGGTCCAGGTTACATAACTTCCAGTTTTCCTTTGCCTGCCTAGATGAGGTGCACAGACTTGAGCCATGCCTTGGTGGCCCCTCCAGAGCTCTAAGTTCAGCCTGGAAGAGTGTCTTTTACTGGGTTGTAATTGTAGATAATCACTGGGGGAAACAGTCCCGGAAAGCAGTGATGGAGATGATTAGACTAAGCCCTGGGGCGCTGACAAACTCGGGGGGGGGGGTTAACATGCTTTTCTGAAGTAATGTTTACACGACACGACAAAAAACCCTTCCTAAGGTGCCAGCGGCGGCTGTGGAGCATCTATTAGTCCACAGAGTTCTTCTGGCTGTGTCATTCCAGTCCTTATTTTCCTAGTTCTCGTACTTCTTAAAAATACTCTGGAACTGAAATTGGCCAAAAGAACATCACTTCTACTCAAATAGTTATCTTAGCTGAGTCTTTAACTGGAATCCCTCAAATGTACTTGAAATTGCTTGAAAGTGGATAGGTAGACTCATGAATATAGTAGCCCCAGCTCCTTATTCAATTGTGTTTATTAATGGGTTTCTGGAAAAATGGGCCAGTTGAGAATGAACATCGAAATTCTCAAAGCTGGAAGCTGCTCTTCGATGTTAGCAAACTTTTCTCTGTGTAGTAAAGACTAGACTTTGTATGTAGAAAGACCATTTGCGTACACTTTCTGGGACACACATGTGTATGTGATGCTATCACGTGGACACCGTCTCCGGAAGGTCTTGCTTCAAAAATGATATCAAGTTTCAAGTCCATATTATAAGCTACATACAATGGTATATATAGATTAACTTATTTTTGCTTTTTACCTAGATGGCCTTACCTTAAAGAGTACTGTCCTGTTTTTGTGAGGTATGCATGAGTGTGCACATGAGTGTTATGTCAAAGAATAGCCTATCAATATTGTAAGACGGCGAAGTTGAGTGCAGAATGGGTCAGTCAGCAGTTTTGGCCTGTCTTGACCAGCTACTGACTGTCACACATGCTAAAGCAGACCTATCGGCATCCAAACTATGTTTAACCTTCTATACCGACCCTAATCGCTCTTAGTGTCTAATGTGTCACGTGCTTACCCTGTGCCTTGGGGTTACACTGCTCTCTGTAAACAGCAATGGGATTTTGCCCCATAGAAAATATATTTTTACTCATTTGTAAGTGGATATTAGATGCAAATCAAAGGCTAACCTGGCTACAATCCACAGCCCCAGAGAAGCTAGGTATCAAGGAAGAACCTAAGAAGGACACATGGATTGCCCTGGGAAGGGGAAATACAAGAGATCTCCTGGACAAACTGGGGGTGGGGGGAACGGGAGGGGATGGGGAATGGGAACATGAGGTATCTGGATGACCGAGGTGGTAGACGGACAGAAGGAGAGCAATTAAAGATATACCTTGATATGCCTTGATAGAGGGGGCCATTGTGGGGTTAGGGAGAAACCTGGTGCTAGGGAAATTCCCAGAAACCCACAAAGACAACCCCAGCTAAGACTCCTAACAGTGGAGAGAGTGTCTGACCTGGCCTTCTCCTGTAATCAGATTGGTGACTACCATAATTGTCATCATAGAGCCTTCATCCAGTAACTGAGGGAAGCAGATGCAGAGATCCACAGCCAAGCACTGGGCTGAGCTCCACAAGTCCAGCTGAAGAGAGAGAAAAGGGCCTATATGAGCAAGGGGGCCAAGACCATGATGGGGAAACCCACAGAAAGAGTTGACCTGAGCTCGTGAGGGCTCATGGACTCTGGACAGACAGCTAGGGAGCTGTCTGCTTGGGACTGACTTAGGCTCTCTGCATGTGGATGATGGTTGTGTGGCTTGGCCTGTTTGTAGAGTCCCTAGCAGTAGGACCAGGATCTGTCCCTGGCACATGAACAGACTTTTTGGAACCTATTCGCTACGGTGGGATGCCTTGCCCAGCCTTGGTACAGGTGGGGAGAAGCTTTGTCCTAACTCAACTTGATATGCCAGGCTTTGTTGATTCCCCATGGGAGGTCTTACCCTTTCTGAGGAGTGGATGGGGGGGATAAGAAAGGAGATGGTGGGAGGGAATGGGAGGAGAGGAGTGAGGGAGGGGAAGCTGTGGTTTGGATGTAGAATAGATTAAAACTAAAAGAAAAACATACACGTGGGCCAATGTCTCTTCCCAAAGAGTGCAGGAGAATAAAGGAAAAGCTTTTATTTAAAAAAAACTTTTTAACTAGTGACAGAATAGTGGGATTCACTGTGACATTTTTATATATGCATATTACATGCATACATGTAATCTCTCACAGTCCCAACTCCCTCCCCTGTCTCCCCCTCCCCTTTCTCTCTGCAGTCTCCCTTTGGCTTTCACGCCATGAGTTTAAATTTAGAACATGCCAATAAATGCAATGTTTTGTCTTTCTTCCTCCATTGCCCTTTGAACATGAAAATTCTCCCTCCCATTCCCTTTAGACTTCCTCCTTCCCCATCATTGTGTGTGTGTGTCTGCTTTTTCTTCTTTTTTTCGGATTTTTAAATACATTTTAAGTTAGCATACAAAATACCGGGTTTCAAACGGCATTTTCACAATATGTCTTATACTTTGTTTTCCTTCATATATAATCAGTCTTGAACCAGAGTCCACATACAGCACTTGTGATAGCTCTCTTTGTGAGTGTGGCTTGTTTCACTATTAATTTTTGCATGCCAATTTTATTTGTTTTGTTGTTGTTGTTGTTGTTGTTTTGATTTTGGTTTTTGAGACAGATCTCATGTAACCCAGGCTGGCCCATAAACTTATTATGTAATAATGATGATCTTGAACTTCTGATCTTCATGCTTTTTCCTGAATGCTGGGATGACAGAATGATAACACCCCCCCCCGCTTTTACACAGTTGCAGATCAAACTCAGGATTTGTTGCATGCCATGTGGGTGGGCACTCTACCATCTGACTCATGTCTCCGGCCCTTGTACATTTGTTCAGTATCCTTCAACTTTGCTGAAAGAACTTGCCACACCCTAAGAGTTTTCTGGTGGCTTCTTCAGTATCTTCTATGTGTAGGAACATGCCATGCACATAAGAATACTTTGGCCTGCTTCCCTCTCTGCACTTCTTCCATGGCTCTCTCCTGCCTTACTATTTCATAAAACCTACGGTGTTATTTGAATAAGAGTGGGGAGAGTAGGTACCCTCCCCTCATTCCCGGCTTTAAAGAACATTTGCAGTATTTTCCACAGCCAGGGTAACGTTGCCTATAACTTAGTCATCTATGTCCTTTTCTGTCTTGAGGTGTGTTTCCTCTACTTCAGTTCTGTTCAAGGCTTTTACCACAAGACCTTGGTGAACTTTGTCAATGACCTCTTCTACAACAATGATGATTTCTGTCCTTAAGTCTGTTCATGGCTATGCTACAATTGATTTGAGTATGTTGAACCATCCTTGATTCCTGAAGTGAATCCCACTTGGTCATGAAGCATGATCATAATATGTTCTTGAATCTGCTTGAATCTCTTCATAGATTCTTCTATGAAGAGTTTTTCCCCACCTGTGTTCATCAGGGACATTGTTCTATAGTTTTCTTCTTGTCGTTGCTGTTGTGTGCTTATCTAGTGCTATGGTCAGGCAAAGGTATCTTCGGGGAGAAGAAGCATTGCTTCTGGAGCATGGTGGCAGATCAGTGTGGAGCAATGTCCACATCTGCACACATGTGGGGCATTCTATAAAAGCATTTAGCAAGGGTGATGTTTATATCTATTTCCAAGCTTGCTTTATAGCTCTGAGGTCAGGTGCCCTGTAACTGGAGCCAGTTATCAGGTGTTTAAGTGTCCCTGGACTTTCCCAGGGGATGCTTGGAAAGAGAAATCCACTATAAAATCACAAGGGCTCTTCAAGGTTCACCAGATAAAAGAAATCTAAGCACTTCTGAAGGCTGGAGAACTGACTTTTGTGTAAGATGCTAAGTTTGTCTCTGTGTTCTCTGACTTCATTTACTAGATAGGGTAGTGACCAGGAGTGAGCACTACGGAGCATCAGCCTTGGGACCAGGTCGCTTATTGGACATAGTCTGGAGCTTTAATAATTAGGTACAAAGCCAAGAATTACTTCTTACCTGGTTTAAGGGGATAACTTAAGATGATTGCCCCCAAACAAGCATCACTGAAAATTAATAATGCAGCATTTCTCTGGTCCTCCTCTCCTTGGTCCTGAAGGAACACTAACTAACTATCCACCATGCTGCCAAGCTATACTTCCTTAGGGAACGTACGATATTCCCCCAGCCTGTCCTCTGTATTCCACTCCAAGCTCTAGCAACATTCTCTACTTTGGATCGAGCTAATGAGGTGGATTTTTTTTCCTGTAAGGAGCTACTTCTGTGACTGAGGTCTCAGTTTCAACTCCCTAGCTTTTCACTCCAGTCCAGATGTAAACCTGTCAGTCACAGGATCCGAAGGCATTCTCAAGTTAAAAGGTCCCCTCCGTCTCCACACCTGCTATTCTCTAACGTATAGCTTCCTCTCTGCTCTCCCGTTCCTACTGAGATTTTATTATAAACTTTGTATCATTTTTTTAAAAACTTCTTTATTTAAATTGAAAGTGGTAGATAACACATGTTCTCTTCCGTCATCTCATTCCATCTACATGGCTGGAGTGAAAAAGTCATACATGCCCGCACCTTCAAATTCTGGATCCAGTGGGCAATGAAAAGGATCAAAGAAAATGTAAAGAGGCACAGTCTCAGGAGCACCGATGACCTTAGATTTCAGTTATCCTTAAAGATGAAGCACGCACTGCACTGTTGAAATGCTTTGCCTGTATCACCTTTTGTGACCGGGCAAGCATGCTTTTGTAGATGCAAAAGAAATGCGTGCCCGGTAAATAAGTTCATTTCTTGGGCGAGAGCAACACAGGCTCTTCTGGCTGGACTCTGGAAGAGTTTTCTGGAAGCCATGTCAGTCACAGGCCATCAAATTAAGATACCATCAAAAGAAGTTCTCAGAAGCACAGAGCCTCGCTCCCCGTGAGTTTCCGCACAGGGCATCTGAGCTGTGCTCTTATTTTAATTAAAAAAGCAATTCCTGACCATGATAAAAAAAAATCAGCCATTTGGGAGTACATAATAGTGTAAAGAAGACAAAAGCAGCCACAGCTCCATCAGCTGGTGCAAGGCGCTCTCGATGCCCTGTTTCATTTTATTCTAGCACTTCCATGGTCTTTGCAACGCGTGGTTCTGAATTTTGACAGCTCAGAAACAGATCTGTCTTATATTGATGACTTGTGAAAACATGAATCTGAGGTGTTTTTTCTTTTACTTAAAAAGAAGTCGCAGGAAATAATGACACATCTTAAAAGCATTAATCACAGATTAGATGACTACAGAATAGACCGCAGGTGTCTTCAGAGCTCAGATGGTGTTTGAGAGGCTCTACTGTGTCTCTCTTATTACTGGACTGTATTCATAGAAGAAATGCCTTTGCAACCAATGCTAACCAAAGCCTCCATCCCACCCTCTCTGTAGACATCAGGATAGGACTCTAGCTCACAAAACCTTTCTCGATCTCATGCCTCCAAACCTGGTCCTCATGGTCTCCCCAAATCTGCTTTTTCCCCAGTTGTCTTCAATTCCCTTCTTTTAGCCCCTATCATTCATTTTAAATTGCTAGTTTTGAGAGGGAGACTGGGAAATGACACTGGAGCAGGCTTGGCGTCTCGGAGGAATCATCGAACTTTCACCATTACAGATTTGATTTGTGCCTCACCTTCTTTCCTAAGTGCTTTCTGAGAGAGCAATCTTTGATAAACTACAGGAAATGGGGTGCAAAGTGCTCACAAACCCGAGACAGTGTGCTCAGTCATGTGAGGATTAAATACCTGGGGTTGACTGCCTTCAAGGGGCAGGTCTTGGAGAGGCCAAAGGAACCTTAGAGGAGAACGAGATAAAGTGGGTACTGGAATGATGGCTTGGTGGTGAAGAGCACTTGCTGTTCTTGCAGAGGACCTAGGTTCAGATCCCAGGACCCATATTACATAGCTCACAGTTGTCTAGAACTCCAATTCTGGGGACCCAGTGTTCTCTGCTGGCCTCTGAAGCACCAGGCATGCATATGGTGCACAGACATAAATACAGACAAACACTCAGACACTTACAATAAGTATTTAAAAAAAAGACAAAGCAGAAAAAAGAACCAAGAAAAAGCAGCCAGATTTACTACTTCCCATCTTGAACATCAGCCAGCATCAGATATGGCTGATAGAGGGGGGGTCCCCTGTAAGGTGTGTGTTACCATACAAGGACTTCATCCTTTACGGGAAGTACAAGAGTCCCTAACTAATTACCGACAAACCTAAATGCTAAATTGGTAGAAAACAGGGACCTCATCCCCCGTATTTGCTCCTCAAATTACAATAATCTTCTGGAACCCTTCAGGCACATTCTTCCCATCTCTTCCTCCTCTCTGTCTTCTATAGCAATGTTATTTTGGAGAGGATTAATAGCCAGATACAGGGAAGGGGGAGGATGCCTAATGCAGACAAGCACCAGCCAACTTAACTCCAAACAGCAGCATAAAAGGGAGTAAGCAGGGTGCAGAGGCAACCCCCAGCACATTAATAATAAACACCCCTTGATTTCTGCCAGCATTGTCCCCAACGCTATCTATCCTTCTGAACATCAGGAGGCTGGTACCCAGCCCTGCATGGCACCCTTTCTAAAGACACAAGCAACAGGGATGGATCTCCTAGATTGAAATCCCAAGTCTGAGTTCCTTCAGCAAAGCCAGTGATGTTCTCCAAGCATCCAGTCTGGTACATTTTCTTAATAGCATTGTTGTGAATGTTGTAGTTGTTACTCAAAGTTAATAGGATTTAATTACATACAGGGACTTTTTTAAATAAACAATTTTTTAGCCCCTCAGAAAGATAGTATATCTCTCAGTCCTAACTGGTACCTGAGAAAGTTTAGAAAAACACACTTGAAGAGCTGCAACGAACTGACAGAAAACCTTCCAAAGGTGCCTTTACCGACAGATCTGGGTCCCACAGGTGTGTCCGATGAACCTTGGACAAATTAAGAACTGTTCATTAATGTTTCACTGACCTACATTATTAGTCTCACTCTATAAAAGGGCAGAACCATATAAGGGTTTGCCATGAGATGCGATGTGCCAGCGCAGTGCTAACACATACTATAAAACCTGAAGTTTAAGCAATGAAGTAAAAACATGAGAGACACAAAGAAGGCCTTGAAGCCACCCTTTGCCCTACTCCTGTTCACAAATACTGTAAACAATTTTGCAGACAGATCCACACACCTCTCTCCACTCAGCCATGTCATAATGGAGCCTTAAGTTGTGGTTTACTGTTTCTCTCTTGTGAGATGCTGCTGTGCCTGCTTTCCCCTCCCTGCTCGTCCCCCCTTCTGTGTTTCCTTTGTGGATGAGACAGTTCTCCTTGTTACACGGTCCCTTCCTTCCTCTGATTTTGCAAATGAACTTAAAGTAAATAATAATGGCATATACTGAATATTCTGGCTTCCAAAGCACCAGGCAGCATTGTCTGTGGACAATCTGAACCTTAGAAGTTGAAAACACAGATCTCTTCCAAAAAGGTACCTGGCCTCTTGCTACTCAGACTAGCCATGTGCCAGCCTTAGGTGCATCTACAGATGTCAACACCTGTCCTGCAGGTAGATCAGATGCCCATAACCCCTGTAATCAGAGCCTCAATGGTTCTACCAGATTCACTTCACCCCTCAAATGCACTTTGTTACAAATTCAACCTCTCCTGGTAACATTTGTAACATCATCTCCATCCTTACAAACCCTACCTCCCCTGGTTACATTTATGACAGCATCTCCATTGTTAGAAACCCAACCTCTCCTGGTTACATCTGTAACAGTATTTCCATTGTTACAAATCCATCCTTTCCTGGTAACATTTGTAACAGCATCTCCATCATTACAAACCCAACCTCTCCTGGTAACATTTGTAACATCATCTCCATCCATACAAACCCAACCTCTCCTGGTTACATTTGTGACAGCATCTCCATCGTTACAAACCCAACCTCTCACCCGGTCTTTAATCCCAGCTCTTGGGAGGTAGAGGTAGGTAGATCTCCATGAGTTCAAGGCCAGCCTGGTCTACAGAGCTAGTTCCAAGATAGTCACGTGGCTACACAGAGGAACCCTGTCTTCAGAAACAAACAAACAAACAACAACAAAAATGAATTCAACCTCTCATGGTTACAGTTGTAACAGCGTCACCAGTGGACTGTGTCAGTACCCATTGGACCCTGTCCTGCAGCTTCTCACAAAGAAAGGTGATGCTGGGGAACCCTAGGACAAGGTATCTGCCAAAGAGATGTCAGAAAAGATGCTCTGTTACACTTCGTCACGGGGCAAGGCAGAGGCATTTAAATTGTCGCAGCTTCTGGCTTGGGGAGAATGGAGCCAGGAAGAAAAGAGATCACAGAAAAACAAGCTGGAGTCAGGTGTGTTTTCTTGTTTGTGACTCTTCCTGACAACAGGATCTTTAGATGCCTGGAAGGTATGTGTGTGCTACTGGCCTGGTTTTGATTTAGAAAGACAAAAAAGAGAAGGGTCTATGTAAGTAGAAGGACCGACCTAAAATGTAGGATCAGACACTGGAAAGCAACAGAGAGCAATGCAAGAACATTGGAGGTGGGGACAGCAGTACAGCCTTGAACAATGTATGGAAACATCCAAGCCCCTAGAGCCTCCGTTATGAAACCAGGAGATGGCAATACTCCGTGCTAGCTCAGAGTGGATATCAGCTATTACCGGATCATCATGCTGCTCAAACAGCGCTGGGTGATAGTGTTTGTGGATAATGAGGATTTGAGACAAAGCTGCACAATCTTCTATCTAAATCGCTCCACGCTTCTCAAACAGAGTGGGAAGTGGGATCAGTGTCACACACCTCTAACTCCAGCCGCTCGGGAGGCTGAGACAGGAGGGTGGAGATTTCAAAGTCAGACTGGACTACATAATCAATTCCAAACCAGCCTGTGGGAACTTCATGAGATAGCGCTCAAAAGTAAGACTTAGAAGTGAGGCTGGGGAGCTTAAAAATCCAGCTCGGTATAGGTGACCTTGGAGCATGTGTGGGTCCTGGGAAAGGAAAACCTCGGGGTTTCTCCCTGTTTGACGTCTCTCTGATCCCATCACATTCTTTGGGAATAACTACAATACACAATTCAGTAAGTGAGTGACTTCATGGAGATACAGCAAATCAGCCCTGCTAGGTCCTCCACCGTCTTATTTTTAACATGAACCTCAGCCCAGGGACTCTCCATTGTCACATTCATTTTCCAGATGAGGAAAGTACAACATTAACACACTGGCCTCTGTTTTTCCAGCTGCAGAGAGAGCTCAGTCTTCACCCCAGGCATTTGGAGTTCAAGGCCTACAAGGAGAATCCCTTTGATAAAGGAACTGGAGACTTGACCTCAGGCTGTCTCCTAGGAGTGGTGCCACCTTTCCTGGCAATGGTGTGCACTCATTTGTTGAGTTCTTAAGCACAGTGGTACTATGAAAATGGTCCCTCTCTGCGCAGTGACGGCCAGCTGTGGAGGGGGCTACTGGCCATGGCCAAGGGTTGATCTCTTGAGTTTAGTAGTCCCCTGTCATGCCAATGCAGAAACCTAGATGGGGTACAAAGTAAAGGATCGTTTCAACATCGTGATCAGGTTTGGAGTCTGTTAATACTTTCAAAACCTCCAGGAATAATGAAGCACATCCTCAGAGCTTTGCATTTAAATCAGGAAAAGGCAGCGTTTGGGCTCACGAGGCTGCAGAGGGCAACCAAGAGTACCATAGACGTTAGCAAACATCTTACCATTAATAGACGTTAGCAAACATCTCACCATTAACAGACATTAGCAAACATCTTACTGATATCTCTACCATTGGTGCCACCAGGATCTAGGTTTTTTTTTCCTTTATAAGGTTCCCCATGTCTTGTGTGCCCTGTGAAGAGCCTACAACAAAGTCACCTAACACCAAACTGTCTATCAGCTGACTAGTGAGCCCCTCCATTTGGTCATTAATGTTTCAACTCAGCCTCATACTGCCACCTGGCTGCATTTACTGGAGCTCTCCTGATTAGAGAGTGTTTTCTGTTGGGCTCTTGCATGGACAGTAGGAATATTTAACCCTTGAGGAATAGGAGTTAATTTCCTGCTAGGTGGGATCACATGAGTATCACAACCAAAACTGTACTGCCAAGCTGATTACTCAGTGTCTCAGGAGAAATCAAGTGTCAGAGCCAGTCAAAATAGCAACCCCCCCACCCAGCTTCTATAACGTGACTTGCACCCTGCATGTGGCTTTCTGCTACTGCATTGAGCAGGGTCCTGTGTCAGAGCCCATGACAGACTGTTGTTCAGTTTTACAGGTCAGTGATAAAACAAGCCATTGGACTCCTCTTTGTGTAGAACTAATGTCTTACCAACAAAACAACTGAATGATACATTAATACTGTCACCTAAAAATGACCTTGGAGCTTATTTCTCCACTCAAGCAGAATAATGGCCAAAGTAATGCTATCTTCTTCATGTTCCTCACAGAACTGGTTCTGGCTAGTCCCATTCTAGATTACTAAGAAGGCAACATGTTCGAGTCTCAGGAGGCATACAGAGGTGTGTCCACACAAGACTGTATACCCCAGAACCGGTGTGCTTATCCAAGTCAGGGTCCCAGACTCAAATACTCCCTGGGCTTAGCAGGAGCATGAGTGAATACAGTGTCCAAGACACTACAGTAAGGAGGGGTGTGGCCTGTGGGAACCTGGAGTGTTGGTGCTTTGGAGGGGGAGTTTCATCTCCTTCCCAGATCTCACCACTTACTGCCATCTAGAGAGGTGGCTGCCATGTCCTCAGACTGAATGGAAACAAAAATGAGAAAATGTTGTCTATATGTCTATGTCCCGAGTGTATTGGTTACCTTCCTCATCACCATGACATAGTAACTGACAAGAGACTTAAAGGAAGTTTTTTTTTGACTCATAGTTTAAGCGTTTATAGTTCATCCTGTAGGGGAGAGATGGGCGCAGGAAGCTGTACAGCAGCCAGAGTGACTTCTCACCTCCTCACACCTTGCTGGAGCAGGAAACCAGGAGCAGAAAGGTTGCTTGGTGGGCTGTATGTCTCAAAGCCTGCCTCCGATGACCTGCTTCCTTTAGCGAGGCTCCTCCTTCAAAGAGACAACTAGGTCTCACCTTAAACCTACTGACCCTGATCCTCCTCCACATGCTGGTCTGACCCTTCAATAGGCATTGCATGTGGAAGCAGGAGAGGAAGATGTGAGCATCCCAACACTTATGTTTTCTGGGACTGAGGGACCTGAGAGAAAGACAGGGTCTCCTGTCGCGGAGCCATGGAGAGACCCTCATCAGCTGTCTTCTATTCCTCTTCATATCCATCATCATTGTCACCATCATCATCATCATCTTGCTAATTTTCTCAGCTTGTTTTCTTATGTGCCTATACCTCATCCCCAGCTCTCCCTTCTGCTTGAAAATACCTTACCCACTTTATCTGGATCACTTACTGCAGCTCCACCAGACTCCGCTCAAAGCTGACCTCCTCCAGGAAGTCTTCCACGTTTTCTGCTCTTGCTTAGATTATAGTGCCCTACTAAAGGAACCTATGAATTCTCGTGTTGGGTTTAGTCATCTCCACTGACTGCAAACTTCTAGATGGAGGGCAGTACACCTGCTTACTGTAGCTGCAGGTCCTTAGCACCTAGGCTAACATTCTATAAGTACCCAGCAAATATTGAATGAATGAATGAGAAAATGATAGGTAAATGGCGACAGGACACAGAGCCTGGGAAGAAGCAGTGAAAAAGAAAAGGGTGACCAGTCAGGACAGCATCATAGCATGGACAGACAGGTCTGACGGATGCTAGTCAGTGACACAGAGATGTTGACGAGAATGAAAACTAAGGGGCTATCAGATTCATTAGGGAAAAGAAAATATGCACATGTGCGACTCCATGGATTATAGAAGGGACTGGGTTATAGAAACTGGCAATGCCGGCCCACACATCCAAGACAACACTGACAACATCACAAGGTATTTGCGGTCTGGTCCAGGAATCATCGAGTAGATAAATGAGAGGAGGGCAGAGGTAAAACATCAAAAAATGATTAGGGAAGTGACGGGGCAAGGGCAGCCGTGCAGCCCAGGTGCAGACGGCCCCAAAGCAAAATAACCAGCTTCCAAACAGCTTCTCCTTGCTTCTCCCTGATGCTGTTCCTTGCGACAGCTCTGACCATCAGCAAGCAAGGAGGGGGTAGATCTTGGCTCTCTAATATGCAGATCACTGTGGTGTGTAATTTCCTGTCAGTTCCTTTGATGAAAAGTGCAACGAGAACAGTAACGGGTTCGGACATATTTCAACCGATGCAAATGGCAACACGGCCAGCAGCTCATCTGTTTCACCCATGCCATTTCCTGGTCTACTCGAAGCATTTCTTTCCCTGGGAGCTCCAGAACTCTGCAGTGGATGGCAAATGATAATTCCTCATTAAGGAATAAAAATTAAATGGCATGCTACCCGTTTGGGCTGGCTAACCGTTTCACATTCTTAAACTTCCTGTCGAAATGAATCATCATTTGATATAATTGTAAAGAGATGTGTAGCCTTAAATATACATTCAGCTAAATTTTAGCTAAACCCCTGCTTCCTGCAGCCTCTCCCACATACACTGGTGGAGCTAACTGCCTTCATAACAACAAAAGAGATGGGCCACCTCTGTGCTCCCCAACACAGCACAGGGCAGTGTCTGCTCCATTGATGATGCCAAGGGGGTCACACTGGCAGTGCTAATGAAAATTACAGTTTTTTTTTCAAAAAAGACCTGCCATTTCCATAGTAACAGCGCAAGATCTCAATACACAGATACAGCATACGCTGAAGCAGAACTCCTTCCCTTCTTAGATGACAGCTGAGAGTTTCTGGATGTGGGGCGGGGGTGGGGGTGTCTTCTCCACATCATGACTTCCATGATGCAAGTACTTAATGCAAGATTTGAATTTAGGATGTAAAATCATTTCTAAACAATCGTCTACATGTTTGAGCCTCCAAACAGAGTCTAGCAGGCCTTTGAGAACAGGGCTATTTTGTTTTTAATACAGCTTCTGTTGACAATTCACGAAAAGAAAAATTGTTAGTTTCTTTGAGACAAGGCTGTAACCTAGGGTGGCCTCAAACTCTATATATAACTGAGTGGGCCTAGCCAGAATACATGTTCCAAAAGGCCTGGCTATAGAAAAAAGAACTTGTGCCTGCTTGGCCTGCATGGATTCATGACTGAAGAGGAATTTTCACCATCCGCCGTTGACCTAATGGAAAGGGGCAGGCCCTGTTTCCCAGAGCCCCTTGTTTAGGGTTCCTCTCCAACCTGCTAAAAAATCCCAGCTAACATCTGGTTTGTTAAACATACACGTGGATGCCTTGGGACAGAACTGTCTTGAAGCTTGATGGGAAATTTTAAAGGCAGCCCATAGCCCATGGTCAACAGTGCTGTGACTAAATATTTTACTAGTTTTTCTAAGACTCCAAGGACTTAGACAATAAACGTGACTTGTAAGAGGTTCCTGGGCCCTGAAACCTAAAACCAAAATGGGAGAACAATACGTCCGCCTCTGTTATTCCCTTGTGCCTGGCAGCTGAGGACTTCAGAGACCAGAGCCTCATGTTATGGAGATCTGCATCATCGCGTTTCATTAGTGTTAGGAACATTTTCTAATGCGAGCTCTGTGCCGATGCAAAATTCCCAATCAAGCCAAATCAAAACAAAGCCATATTAAGAAATATTCAGGTTTAATGGGAGTTCTGCGCGCTCGGGTGGCCCCGAGAAGCCTGGCAAAAGGGCCCAGCAGGAGGAAGAAAAAAAGGACCACATGTTCCTCTTTCGGGAGATCACTTAAATACCCTGAGGGGTCAGGACCTGGCCTGCTGAGATTTGGAGTCCAGACCAGGCCTGGGGGCTGGGGCCTATGCTCCCAATTTGACAATTAGACTGCTCTAGATCCTACACCAGTGTCCCCACCAGCCAAAGGGCGAAACACCAAAACACCGTACAAGCGGCCCCTGCAGGAGAGACACCTGAGCAGCTCTTGCCGAAACTTAACACTGACAGAGATGCGCCATTAGGTTACTAAAGGCCAGAAGTCAAAACAAACTATTACCCATAATCCTCTCTGCCAGATAAGTTCCTAAGTTCTGATTGACTGTGTTGTGGCCTAAGCTTCTAGAGGAAATGTGAATTTGCTTCAGAGGAGAATGTTGAACCCCTACTCCCTCATGCCCGGGGTGCATGTTGACAATCTTGCATTAGCTGTTACTCTTTCAACTGACTTGAGTTTCTACACTGCTGTGGCCTTGATCTATTATGGCTGAAACCCCTCTCTCAGCAGGTCATCGTGGGCTTGCCTGTGGTAGCATGCTAGAGGCACCTCCACTGTACCACCTATGTCTGGTGCTTACGTAACAAGGCATATCCAAACCTCCCCTGCAGCCTCTGTATGCATCTGTTATTAAGGAGGAGGAATGGGATGCCCTGTGGCAAAATACATCTCTGCTGCACCATCACCCTGGCAGATAGTTTGTGTCTCTGCTGGGTACCACACCTTCCAGCCCCCGGGTAGGGCCATTTCTAACAGGAAGCTGGGTCAGCCGTCAGCATTCGATTGTGAAGAGTGACAATCACAATCATGTTGAGGATCAAAAACATACCTAAGGTAAACATTTGCCATGTAAATATAAAGATCTGCATTTGTAGCCCCAGGACACAGTCAAAAGCCAGATGGGCCAGCCCATGCCTTTAAGGATGGAAAAAAGGCAGATACAAGGGCTTGCTGGTGAGGTCTGGGGTTAGTGAGAGAGCTTGCCTCAAAACACAAGGTGAAACATGATTAAGGGAGACACCTAAGGTCAACCTCTGGCTTACACACACACACACACATACATATGTGCACACATATGCATGCACGCACGCAGGCATGCACACACATGCACGATATCATACAGATGTTACTGTACATAACAACTCTGTAAAGTAGGTTTTATATTATTTCAATTTTATAGTCTCAGAAACTGAGACTCAGCAAAGCTTCACAGCCTCCCACAGCTTGGGTTACAGTGGCGATCGACCAAACTGATGTGTGAAGAAGCAAAACTCCAGCCTCCTCTTCCCCTGGTCCCATTGGCCCTGTTGAACAGGCCTGCTGTGACCGTCTGCCCAACTCCAACATGTCTGTGTTCTTTGTGGAGATGACAGATACACGCAGGTCTCCTTTCTGCCCCTTCATGATTAGTGCAGTAGCCCCCTACCTACCCACCCACCCACTGTAAAGCTACAGCTGTGTTTCCTAGGGACTGAAATGAATACCAAGCCCCGGTCATTCAAAAAGACTCACCACACAGGGGGTGAGAGCAAGACAGAGCGAAAATGTGGCTCTTTGCTGCCCGTTCTTACCTCCCTGGTGCCTCATACGGTTCCTGAGGCATCCTGAGTGTTTGGTAGTTAGCTGATGATTAATAAAGATTCCTAGGTTCAGATTAGCTTTAGGGCTTCATTGTGACTCATATGTTTTTTCATTAGATTTTCTGAACATGCCAAGTTTCCAATAAAATGAAGCCTATTTGAGTCAGGGAGTTGAGATCTGGAGTCTCCTCCCCCTCAGCTTGCTCTGGTTTGAATGGGAGATGGCTCCCATAAAGCAGGCCATCCAGGGCCCACCAGGCTTTCTGTGCCATCAAATCTACCAGCACTCACCCTCTCATTTCTCTTAGTTTTCTTTGGGCCTATAAAAATATTTATTGAATATTTTTTTCCAGATAATGAAAGGTTTTTCCGTTGTGGTCAAGATTTGGAAGGCAAATATGTTGTCTGGGGTCCAGGAACACACCCTCAGCCCCTCGTGTCAGCCGTGACTTGTATTTCCCGTCATGCCTACTCCACACATTTTCCTTTGCCCTCTGGGATTTGAGGCAGGGCAGCCCACAGACACTCCTATCTGTGAGGGGCCTACTTTGTTTCCATCCTATTTTTCTTGGCTCAGAATAACTGTAAAGCCCCAGAGGAATGACAAATCTCAGCTATCCTTTTTCTTACTGAACTTTTCTAAAGTGTTTTCCTTGGAGAAGCTCTGAACCAAGTCTTCTTGGGGGCATTTCCTTCACACCCCCATCCGTTCCAAGTATTTTCTTAAGTCAGGACTAACTCGGCTAAAGCCATGGAGTACTTCCTGCGTCAAGGGTCACTATTCATTCCTAACCTCTCCCTCTGTTCTCTGACATAGTTCCCATCTTGTTTCTTATCTAGAAAACAAAAGTTATGAGATCATCTGCCAAGATGGGTTTGGCCACCAAGGTTATGTTTTAAGTGTCCTACCAACTTCCCAGGGGAATGTGTGCAGCACTCAAGATTCAGGGGAGTCTGTGTCACAGCACAAACAGCTCTGCACCCCAGGAAGCTAAGTTCCATGAATCCCTGAGAGCTGGAGAGCAACTTTGCCTCAGTCAGGAGCATAGCTTTCTCCTGCAGTTGTATAGTACCCACCAGCAGAACATTGGCTGCTCCTCCAGAGGCTCCATCATCAATTCCTACTATCTAAATGATGGCTCCCTGGGGTTAAAAACAGTCATTTTCAAACTTAATTGTGACCCAAAACCCTTAAAGTTTGCACACACACTGTCAACTTTATCGTATTGAAATTACTTTGCACACACACACACACATATATATATAAGTTTCAGAAGCAATGATGTTTCCATATGTACTTCATCCAGATAGCTTCTCCCCAGCTATCATCTTATTACAAAATATTTGCCAAAGCTAAGAGATCAACATGGAGGCTGGAGAGATGGCTCAGCATTAAGAGCTGAGAGTAGCTGGTCAAGAATGAATTTGGAGACCTCTGCCTATGTGGCTACAACTTATTCTAAGAGCAAATAATAGACGTGACAGTAATTAAGGGTGTGTATCATCTTTTACACAAACTATTTTTAAAAATTTTTATTTTTTTTACTTTCTCTTTTTTAATTGATTTTATTGAGCTCTACAGTTTTTTCTGTTCCCCTCCCTGCCTCTCCCCTCCCCTTTAACCCTCTTCCATAGTCCCCATGCTCCCAATTTACTCAGGAGATCCTGTCTTTTTCTACTTCCCATGT
>LOJH01001897.1:0-12233 GCA_001685095.1 Ellobius talpinus
TTCTTTCTTTCTTTCTTTCTTTCTTTCTTTCTTTCTTTCTTTCTTTCTTTCATACTTTTACTGTCAACTCATTCTTTGTTTTTCTCATCATGTAGAACAGTGAGGGTGACTTATCCTGTGTGAACTCTTGGATCTAATGAAGTATCAGAAACAACCATGGCCCCCATGAAGGCCTCCAAATTTGCTGTTTTCACAAGATTTACAACATCTCTGCATCTTTACCATGATTTTTTTAGAAAGATTTTTTAAATTATGTGTCTATGTGTGGGTATATGCATGTGTGTGGAGATGCCCAAGAGAGCCAAAGACATCTAATTTCTCTGGAGTTGTCAGTTCTGGAACCATTTCATGGTCTCGGGAACCTCTCAATCTATTCATTCTCTATGGTTCTTCTTGTCTCTCCATTTACTGTCATTTTGCGATGGAAAAACAGCACCATTTTACTAGGGACGATTCCCTACCAATCCAAGAGGTTCTACTTGAGACAGTTCACCAATGTTTGAAATTACCAGCGCCACAGGAGACGGTTTGAAATGATGTATGCCTCTTAGATCGCGATGTATGCCTTTTCTTAAAGGCGTGGTGGCGCATGCCTTTAATCCCAACATACTGGGAGGCACAGGCAGGAGGATCTCTGTGAGTTTGAGGCCAGCCTGGTTTACAGAGTGAGTTCCAAGCCAGACTCCAAAGCTATACAGAGAAAACAAAACAAAATAAAAGGACTTCTTGTGGAAGTTCAGGCTGGACGCTCAATGGATGCTGCCTCTAGCACTTACTACTCTCATGACCCTTAGAGGGCAGGCTACACGAGATGGGTGGGCAGGGCTACACACTGTGATAAAAGGTACAGGGCTCTCATTGGTGCAGTTACCAACACCAGAATTCCAGATAACGCATTTCGGTCTATGAGGGACAGTTAGGAGGTATAGGCAGTTGGGAAAGTCAAAGACTATCTGGTGAGGGCTGCTTCCTTTCTGATGGGCAAGGTAACTGAGAGGAAAAGGTCTGCTAAGGGCTAAACACCTGGGCTCCTTTCTCATGGGGAAAGGCAGGAGGGAGGGGACAATGAGAAACAGAATAGGGTTTCTCATCACCTCCCTAATCCACACTCTGATCAGAGCCAAAAGACCCCAACCATTCTATACTGGGAAATGTTTTCATAAAATATATTTCACAACCCGGTCCCCCAAACTCTCAAACCAAAAGCATGCTGGAAAAAAAAGTATTAAAAAAAGTTGATAGAGTCTAACGTAGTTTTGCTACTTCAAAATTTTTAGTTATTCATACAGCCACGGCGGAGATCTTTCGCTGGAATAAACTTGGAACTGCCATAACAAAGAGGCGCCTGGAGGCAGAGAAAAATAAATGTCAGTTGGTTTCAGCCTCACACAAGTCTTGAGTGTATAGTCCAGGGGACTGGAGTGACTGCTGGTCATGCAGGGATTCAAGTTCCTTCCCTCATTTCTGTGCCTTTCACCCTCCAGGGCACTGTTCTTGACTATGGTCAAATTTAGCTACAGACAAGTCTATATTCCCATTCACAGATAAGACAGAATGAAAACCGTACTTTCTCTCCCGCCGGCAAGCAGAAGTTGCATATATACTTTCTTGGAGAGACTGAGCAATTCCCAATGGTGTTTAAACTGCATCCATTCGACCCATTCCTTCCAGTTCGAAACACAGATAGGGTGCCATTTCTTTCCTGTGTAGTATGAGGAAACAGTTCTTTGAAGTAGTTCACGGATGTTCAATTACTTAATGCCTATTGGTTTGAAGATAAAAATGGCTCAAGCAAGCTTGAATAAAACAAGGTGGGTAAGGTTCCTGGAGGATGTGTGCTTGTGGGAGGTAGGTTTACCTGAGACTTCACGAAAGATCAGTCAAGGAGTAATGTTTATTTTCTCTTCTGTCTCGTGGGATAGCAGACTGCATTTCCGGAGACAGCTGACTCTATAATCCATGTCACACACTATTCTTACAATGTGACATCCACACTCTTGCCATTGAGCAGTGAGGCCTGACATCTCTTCCCATGCACAATGGCTCACCTGGGACTGCGTAGAAGTCCAGGGGAGCTGAGCCAACCCCAGAGCCCTGGGAGGAATATGGTGGCTATTTATTGTGCAGCATTAGTGTTTGGTCAAAAGTGAGACCCCAGCCCTCTCACACCCCTATATCCAAAGAGTCTGGAATGTAATATTGAGTTGGAAGTGTCACCCTAACCCCTGGCCTGGGAATTGCCAAGCACTCGACTCCAACTCCCAGCCTGCCAAGTGCTGACCCCTCCCCAGGGAGGGTCAGGACCACTCTCACAGGGTATTTAGGCTCTATCCATTAACCTCTGAAGAAAGTTCCTGACAGCATACTAGAGCCAGCATCTAACCTAGTATTTGCACAGTGAGGATCTACTGACTGAATGAGCTAGAAACAGGTATTGGGGAATGGGTGTGATAAAACTCTGCTACTTAACATGCACGTTTCAACACTTGGTGTAAACAAAACACAGTTTTGGGTGTTACAGGGGATTACTGAAAGTAGACGATACTCTTCTTACTCGTGACTAGATGCACGGAACTGCTGTTTGCACCCAGAAGCTCTTAAAGTGACACGCAAACGCTTGTCAATTCACACTAGAAATAACTGTCAAACTATTGGTTGCTATTGAATTCTGACAATACATCAAAACTAAGAAATACTAGTTTAATGCAACCGCATTAAATCCTTACCAGAGTTCAGGAGAAGAGGAAGAATACAAGTTTCCCATCTTTCTTGGTATTAACTTCCAGTCATGAAAGGTGAATTCACAGTGTCATCACTTTTGAACAGATAAGTCAAAGGTGCAGATTTGGAAACTTTACTCTTTTCGTGTGCATGCAAAGTGCCACAGTGTACATATGGGGCCTGGAGGGCAGCTCTGTGGAGGTCCTCCCCTTCAAACTCAGGGTGCCAGGTTCAGGTGGCAAATGTGTTACCCACTGAACCATCTCCCCAGCCCCCAACCATTTTCACCAGAAATAAACTAAATGACACACAAATGCTTTCAGAGAAACTTGGACTTTTATTTACTGCTTTACAAATTTTTTTTCCCACAGAAAAACTATTTTAAATAAAACACATTTTATATCATGGTTAGAAACAACGTGAGACGGCATCTCACGGCCTCTTTCATGCCGGGAGATGACAGGACTGGGAAATACAGAAAGTTCAAGGAAATGAAGTGGAAAAAATACAGTAAAGGGAAATAATTAGAGACACAGACTAACACAGACCTGACACAGATACATAACAGGAGAGAGACATTTTCAGCCAGGTTTTGTTCCCTAGAACCGATATTTGTATGTGAACGGTCTTAGACTCAATGTACTTAATGATTGGATTGACTTGAAAGTCAGCCAGAAGTCTGTTTTAATTTTTAGTTTGAGTTGAATAAATCTTTTTCCTAACATTCATTTTTGTATCTGCAAATGTGTGTGTAGGACACTGGACAATCCGAGGACTCCACACTCCTCTTCTTCCAGCCAGTGGGCCCTGGGTATTATTAACCACAGGTCCTTGAGTTTGCTTTCTCCCTGGCCCCTGATTCAAAGTTTGAGCATCAAATAAACTTGGAGTGTTTAAGTTCATCTTCTGAATCTTCGTCACTAATTTTCTGAGGTTGTCTCTTAATACTGATTATTGAATCAATGGTTAGTATTTTCGCCAAACACTGAAGAACTGAAGTTAGTAACTGGTACTTCCCAGCTACTGGCTCCAGTCCTGACTGGCCACTTACCACGGGCTGACTAGTTTGCAGTGCGTGGAGAGAGTGTATGTATGTGTGTGGAAAGCTGGCCTTTCCCTTCTGAGGCTTGCAAAGGATTTTAGGGATGCCTAAAAGTGCATGAGCTATCAACGTACCGACAGTGGCTTCAGCTGATTGCCCACACTGCTGGGCATAGTTGAGAAGATAGTAATGCAACAAGATCTCGAAATTACCACCCACTGGCAGAACACAGCCTGCTGGTATAGTTGATGAACAATAACCCCGGGAAGTATATGCCTCTATGGACTTGTATATCACTGGTAAAGTGTACCCTTTCCCAGGATTATTTATGACCTGTACATTTTCATAAGAAATTTCTGTTCTAGTGTCTTCTGCTGTAGGGTTTCCAGTAGAATTATTCCCAATCGACAGTTCACAGCCACCAATTATCCAGTTTCTTTCTGGAGACAAGCACTTTAGTATATCACCTCTTGGAGATGCATCTATTGGTGTCTCCTTCTGCGCTAACAATGGCACAGGAATTTCTAATTCTGTATCTGAAGCCACCAAATTTGAATATACTTCTAAATACGTTTGAGTGTTTTCCGATTTATTTTTGTTCTTTATGGTTATGTCTTGATACTTACCAATTTCTGGTAGGTGATGACTGTCTCTGCTATTGTTAGAAGCAAGAGGACTGGAGTCGCACTGGTCCTCGGTTTGTATAATGTAACTTAGATCAAGGTCGGTAAACAAGTGCCGGAGCATCTTAAACGCTCCATGCAAAGCACTCTCATGCTGTTGGACAAGACCCGGAACCGGTCCACAAAGGATCATACAGTGAGGTATAAACACACGTGTGCTCATTAAGCCAAGATGAACATACCTTTTGGACCTAAGGATGAGGGGTTTACAAAATTTCACCGAAGTCATATGCAAAATCTCACCCTGTGAAGTGACCCCTGGCAGAACACAACAAGGAGGAAGGCCGGCGATCCTCTGGATGAGAGAAACCTCTTCGGCCGATAAGCACTCCACCACGGATATGCTATGTAGTCTTGCACAGTAAATAACCAGGTCTGGCTGCTTCACACTGGACAGGAGCAGTTTTACATTCTGACTTTGCAAATGTTTCATTACTGCCTCTGTCCTCTCTATGATCCAACACTGAGACACCTGAAACTGCGCTTCCGAATTTAGCAGCAACTCTGATTTGGACGATGAAAACAGAGGCTGGAGGGCTTCTGTGACCATCACCATCCTAATGTCACCATCTGCTGGGCAATACACAGAGAAGTCTCGGTGAAGCACAAGGCCGTCCACAATTCTAGAAGCTGAAACAGGAAGGCCCGAGACACCAACATTCAGCTCGAAAAAACAGTTGTCCACCAACTCAAACACTTCGATCCCACTTTCACAAGCCATGCACTCGAAAACGTAGTCACACGTCAACTGCGAAACGAATCTGCAATTGTTTCGTCCCACTCGTCCACAAAAATATGCTTCTAGGACGGACTCTAAAGAGCGCCTGCGCAGTGTTCTTCCTTTAGCAGAAGAAGAAAAGACAGACAAATAGTGCCTGCTTAAATACTGGTCCACAATACCGTCTAGTATTTGTGTCTGAAACGTTAGAAGAGCCTGGGAAACAGATTTCCACTGACTACAGTTTTTCCAATGCCTTTCTTGGGTTTGAATATTTTCAGAAGTGAATGGATCTTTTTCTCTGATTGCATCAAGTCCTCTGAGTAAATGGCAAAGAAAAATAACAAATGTTTTAGCACCATCTCCTGTTTTTTTAAGGTGACTGGAAACACATGCCACTATCATCCTGCATAGAAAGGGGAAAAAAAGTTGGTACCAAGTTAAAAGCTACAGACAGACATAAAGACTATCGTCCTTTTGACACACAGACTTATCTTTATTTTTTTCTAAGCTACTTTGTTCTATCCTAAGATCCCAGGGACGGGAAAAGAGAAATGTTCTAGGTAGCTGATGAGGTTTGGGGTCCAGGACGAATCGTTTTGGACAGCATGCTAACCCGGTGTGTGCACTGGTCTTACAAGATTCTTATTTTCCCCCGGGTCCCGGGGACGGCAGGTGGCGCGAGGTACCTGGCTAAGGGATGCTCTAAGTGCAGCGCCTCCAGGAGGCGGCCTCCATCCCGGCTAAGCAGCACCTCGCCGGTGGGCTTCGTACACAACACTAGCCCGCCCTCGGGTCCCACGCAGCGGTTCGCGATGGCTTCGAGCACCTCAGCCACCCGCAGCGCCGCGGTCACGGACCCCGGAGACGCCATGGATTCAGGGTCCCGCGGACTGCTTCCGCGTAGCTGAGGGCGGAAGAGCCGGACCGCTGGTGGGCGGGGCCGGAAGAGGCGGGGAGGAAGCCGGAAGTGCAGCCGCTGGGCTCTGAGGTGCATTGGTACCCGCCCGGCACCGGCGGAGACTGAGGTGACTGTGGTGTCTCCTGACGTCATCCTGCACTCACCGCTCTGCTAGGTCTGCACTCCGCGGGTTCTGTCCCCGTCCCGGGTCTGTCTGTCTGCTCCAACAGGGCCCACACTGTATCACCCGCTCTCTTTGACGTCACGCACATGGTTTTAGGATGCAGGACGGCGGCGGAGATTGGCCACCGCCCTTTTTAGGCTGAGTTCCGCTGGGGTTGCGACCTTTACTGCGTTCAGGTGTCTAAGAAACCCCAACTAGTTTAACCACTTGAGCAGAAATGATAGACGTTTGCCCTTTATTCACATCGATGACCATTAGTACGATTCGACATAAATTAACCCTGTGTTGCATACAACCCCCAAGCAGAAATGTTTCATATTAAAACACAGGCTTTTGAGGAGGTCCTTCCAGTCA
The DNA here is from genome assembly GCA_001685095.1 of Ellobius talpinus. Lineage (NCBI taxonomy): Eukaryota > Metazoa > Chordata > Mammalia > Rodentia > Cricetidae > Ellobius > Ellobius talpinus. The sequence goes on from LOJH01001897.1 coordinate 6,604, forward strand.
ATCATCCGTGACATTCAGAAAATAACTTATGTGGTCCCTGTTTTCCTCATATATATTAAAAATTTATATATATTTAATATATATATATTCTAAAAATTCATGTTTAATATATATTATATATACTAAAAAAAATTCACAGTTCTGAGGTGGGTACAATAGAAAGTACTTTGTACAGTCTCTAACTCTGAGCAAGTAGAATCAAGAATTTGTCAATTTACTCACAACATTCTTAGGGTGGACCATCACTCCTGGGCTGTTATATCCATAAGAATGTAGAACACACATGTCAATATTAGCAGGAAAGTGATCTAGATACACACTGATGTTTAACAGGTTTTCCCCTACTCCATATTCCCATGCAGAAAAATAAAACTGTAGGTTATCCTGTTATTCCTAGAAGTAGCAAATAAATTGAGGGGTAAGCTAGAAGGGGGAGAAAGGAGGAGGAAATCGGGTAAAACTTTCCTGAACTTGTCTGAGGTTCAGGTGTTTGGAGGGGAAAACATTTCAATGTTTAATGGTAATGCTTTCTTGTACCTGGTTGTATTCATCATGTGACATTATCTTAATATAGACTTAAGTAGTGGGTTATTTCAAACATTTAAATAGTACAATCAAGGTTCTACTTGATTGAATGCACTGTGAGGATATGATTCAAAGCACTTGCACCTTTTCAGAGACTGCTTTCATCCTTACTCTGTAGTTCTTGGGGTCATTTAGAAACTCTGAACCTCATTTTTAATGTATGAACTATGTATAATATCTACTTATTTAAGAAATAATATAAAGTGCCAAGTAAAACATACATTAGGGATTCTGTTAAATCCCTGTCAAGCCTGTACCCATCTTTTGCACACATACCCCCAAAACAAAGCAAAATAAATAGAGAATTTAGTTACTACATTATATCAGGAGTCATTGGACCACAGATTGCTTTTAAAAAGTTTATTTAGAATACCTACTTGTAGAAGTTAACATAATTTTACAGATCATTAGAAAATTCTTTTCTCTCTGCAAACATAACAGGTTAGGAATAATAGATTAGAAATGTATACATTACAAAACCGCCTGTGACTATCTATACATTAGCTATGCACCTTAAGAGAATTCAGCAGTGTGCTATACTTACACTGCAGGTAACAACACACTTATAGCCTATCATACAAAACTGACCAGTGGTAGTGCTTGACTTTATAAACAGCCATTAACTGATGTATTTAAAATTAAATGTGTATTTAACATGCCAAAAAGTGAAAGTAAATCCAACAGAAGGTCTGTGGCTCATCATTCAAATGTTTCATGGCATTTCTTTCAAATAAAGANCTTAAGAGAATTCAGCAGTGTGCTATACTTACACTGCAGGTAACAACACACTTATAGCCTATCATACAAAACTGACCAGTGGTAGTGCTTGACTTTATAAACAGCCATTAACTGATGTATTTAAAATTAAATGTGTATTTAACATGCCAAAAAGTGAAAGTAAATCCAACAGAAGGTCTGTGGCTCATCATTCAAATGTTTCATGGCATTTCTTTCAAATAAAGAATTGCGATATTATGGTATTGAAAGAATTTTCATGACAAATGAAGAGGCTATTTTTTCTAAATACCTCATAGAGTATAGACACATTCATTTTCGTCAAGGTTTTCCTGTGGCTCTCACTAAATATGCTAATCTTATTAATAAGACACTGGTCCTGTACAATTTTAAAAGTCCATCTTCATTTAAAAACTAACAAAATAGTATGATAATTGTAACAAAAAGTGGATATACTAAACCCACAAAATATGTAACAAAATGAAACCAAATTATGCAGTGGTGGCAGGTCATACATTTTAAGGAATCTCTTTATACATTTAGTCAAATAAGAGATTGAAATGTAAACTTATTGAATTATGGGAGGTTCCCCCTATAGGTCAAATTGGAAAATTTGATATAAACATGAATATTTTCTTTATTTATATTTAACATAATTCAAAATAACCTGCAGACTCATGTATGGCTCATTTTATGCCATCATCCTTGTACATAAGACAAAAAAGCAAAACAAAACTATTTACTGCTGACTAGAAATGCTAAACACTGGAAAAAGGTGAAATTTTATACATTTGCTTTTAAAATTTTGATGAAGATATTCTTCAAAAAGTTAAAACTGCCTTCCACAAGTCTGTGAATATGGCACGAGTTGACACTCAAAACAGTGTGAATTCCATCAAAAAGGCACTGTTTACAATACTCAGAATAATCTGACAGGTTTACTTTAATGATGTCTGAGTAAGAATATATTTGCAATAGGTTACTAGACAAATCCTTATAAAAGTACAGCGTTACTGTGTACATATTCTTCAGCTATATAAAAGGAAATAAAGTGACAGAGAAATGACCCTTTTATGACAAGTAAGCCTACAAACACTGAACACATTATAGTTCTGTAACACAAAATAAGAAAAATATTTCCTTAAAGGCACAAAAGCATGAAATAGTAAATGAGGATTGTATCTTACAAGGCCAATTTTTCAATGGAATGCAGTTGTCAACTGAGCTGTGACTAAGATTACCACTGTCTGTACCTTTCTAAGTCATATAAGAAAAGTAGCGACAGGAATCACACGTTAACTGTCTATTGCTGTAGTGCACTACAGCTCATAGGCCTACTGCTCTCTTTTTTAGCCAGCAGCATCTCACTGAATGGGGGACAGCTAGACACTTAACAACTGAAAAAATGAAAATGCCAATAATTATTACTTCTCATCTCAATTTTCATGTGAGAAAATAATGTTTTAGATAAATGAAGAAAACTGGTCATAGAGTCACAAACCCAAGAAACCATGTGGAGTTTTCAGACAATTTGGAATGGTGAGTCACACACATTATGAATCCACTTATGAAGAGAGATCACCCTCAGGTCAGAATGTTCAAAGTCAAGTCACACTGTCTGGCTAAACTCAAGGTCAATTATACACTAGTTAAAGAACTTACATACGAATCCAGCAATTCCTGAGTTTTGGGTTCAGTTCACAGAAAGAAACTCATACCACTAAAAGTGTCAGAGAAACATCCGACTGAACGTAAGCTTTTAGTGTATAAGAAACAGTCACCCTGTTCATTAGTTTCTGACTCCTTGGGTAAGGACCCATTAACATCAGCTCTGAAGTGAAATTAAAAAAACAAAACAATTACCTTTCCAGTCTCAGATATCAACACAAATAAAGCCCTGTTCAAACCACATGAAACAATACAAAGGAGTAAGACAGAGCCCTAAGGTCACTAACAATTGAATATTTCAGGGCTTAATGATGAAACAACTTTTAGTGATCAACCAATTAAGTTATATATAATATAAATTAATACTAATTTAAAATCATATAAAGATCAAGTTGTACAATATTTACAAAATATCACATCAATGAATATAGGCAGTTGAGCATAATATTGGTAGTAGAATATGAATACAAAAAATATATTGACAAATATGAAATATGACCCAAAACTCCATAATAATGAAATACTGGATACAGGTATACCTTGTTTAAGCTGTTAAAAGTTTAAACTATTTTCATATGAAATACAGCGTTGTTTTGCTAACACCGTGTGGGGATGGCTTTTCATGGGAACCCAGGTACTGAAGACAGCTCCATGGGGTCTCAGCACTGTGGCTGCCATCTCTGGCTTTGTATCCCTCACATAGAGCTGACTGACATGCACCTCAGTCTCTCCTTAGCTGAAGGCAGGTGGAGCCATGCCAACAGCTCACTCTCAGTTTTTCATTGTATAAACCTTTCTGAAACCTGTAGTTTGGAGAAATCTAAATTTCATGACATGTTCCAAAACTTAATTACCTTTTAAAGAACTGTTTTTGACAATAATAAAAAGTCAAAATATTGAACTGAAGAAACAGGCAAAAACCCTTAGGAACAAACTTGCCTGAGCAGGAACAAAAGGACTCGTACAGAACTAGCTTGCCACGGGACAACGGAAGGAGATGATAAACTTCATAACTTGATATTCTCAAATGCTCAACTTATTGCACATGTAATCAAATTGATTTTAATATTTTTAAAATAAAGGCCACTGCAGTGTCTTTTCTTACTGCCTTTTTTTTGCTTCAGAAGTAAAATATCAGAATTTTTCTCTTCTATTTTCTCACTGAGAACTCTAATGTCAAAATGAATGCCAAAATGTTTTTCATAAAGAAAATGCTAAATTATCAGGATTTCACATACCCTGTAGACACTAACATCTGGAAGACATCCTAGGCCAGCTGACTTAAAACCAGGAAAGGATGGCAAATAAATTTGATCATTTGTCAGTCAGTGCTTAAGGTGGGATTGTAACATACAGATCCATGTAGCTACATACCAATCTTTAATATTGATATATATATATATGTATATATAAGTACGATACACCTACATCTGCAACATTAAGTTCTAGGGGTTAGAAATTCTTGTGTAAACTCTTTAAAACATTCTACTTGTTTCTCATGATATATTAATTCTTACCACTCACACTTTTCTTGGTGTTTCTAAGACAACCGAGCTAGATACCCTGGAGATGGTTTTAACAGTATAATGTACTGAATTAGTCATAGTATGTCTATTATATATCTATCATTTCCCACTGTAATTCCTTAAAGTTGTATGCCAGTCTCCTGAAGAAAACAGTTGACTACACATATTTATAAGATGATGGCATTTTGTCATGAACAATGGTATCAGAATATGTCATAACATATGGCAGAGCACAGACACTACTGTCAGGGAAGAGTTCTTGTGTACACATGTGGGTTTATCATATGCACATGTAGGCACAGTCTCACAAAAGTGTTCTGGCACTTAACACAAAGCCAATTTTAAAGATCAAATAGAACAGCTCTTGTTTTGGGTGAAGGATAAAAGACATGAAAAGGAGGCAGACACCTCCACATTTATCTCCTAGTTGTCCGTCTGATTTAGAAATGATGTGATGCTTTACTAAAGAGCAAACCAATCAGAACTGGTCCCAGGCTGATCTTTCCAGTTCACAGAGTCAACTGTTGAGAACTTCTATTTAAACATAAAGTTTATTATGACTTGAAGCAAAATCAGAAGGAAAATGACGAAGTAGTCTTTCTGTTGCAGAAAATAATCCGTAGCAGGTGCACTTGAAAGTAAGTGATTTCGAAGAGCCATAATATTTCTAAAAAATAAGCAACAATAAATTTCATAATTATTTCTCAGAAATGTTAGCACAAAACGTTATTATAATAGTTACTATATTGTCACAAAGTGTTTAGTTACATTACCTCAAGTAACTAGTTCAATCAATTACTACTCTAACCAAGACCTGAGGTGCCAGGATTCGGGCTAATGTGCTTTAAGTATATTGGATTTACTTTGACATATTAAACAGAATTATCACAGTTTAATGATACAAAAATATATTATCATCTCTGTTACAACAGTGGTTTTAAGAAAAGTATTTCTTCTCTAGTTGCCTAGGTCTCTTTCATCTTTAATTTGGAGACAAGAATGGAGTAAAAACTGTAAATTCTCCAAGGGAAAAAAAATGCAACAGATTTCCTCTCAAGTTGAAGAATATTCAACAGCCTTTCTTATGCTACAAAAATGTAAATTTAGTCATGAAAT
>LOJH01001897.1:12319-45792 GCA_001685095.1 Ellobius talpinus
ATGAAATATAACATCCTCATGACATCTTAAATGTTTTTGGCTAAAAGCAACTTGTGAGTGAATCACCATTACTTTTTTTTGGGGGGGGACACCAACTTAAGGCTTAATTAAGGCAGGACAATAGCCAAGATGCTCATGTCATTCCGTCTGCTCTGAAGGAGCTACAGTCCTGTGGGGCTAACAGCACACAACAGCAGCTCTGCAGCGTCCTTGGAATGCTCTGCCTGGACCAGGCTGGAGATCTGCCTGTCTCTGCCCCTCAGTGCTGTGAGCAGAGGTGTGCACCACCACAAAGGAAAGAGGGGCAATCTGTGAAGCTGGCTGAAGTAAGGACAATGGTCCAGATATGAGCATACACACAGTGCATGGTCGATGTGAGAAGCTTCATAGGACAGCATGGGGCAGGGCAGGTCCAGGGAACAGCGATGAGGCTGGAGATAAAATAGCAGCTCCAAGAACAGAGAAAGATTGCTTGTATTTAATTGCCCTGAACATACATCCAACACTAATCTATGCATAGAAAGCAAGAAGGCTTAATACTGAACATTTTAAAAGTTCATGTAGCTAGTTTAAGTAATGGAACAGGAACGTCTTTCCTCCAGGATCTTCTGTTAAGTGTTAATAACTGTTAGGTACTAGATCATTAAGTGACGTGTGTGTGTGCGTGTGTGTGTGTGCGTGTGTGTGTGTGTGTGCGTGTATGTGGACAGTCCTGGTCTCAGGTAGTTACCACTTATCCACTGCTGCACAAGTACTTGAGGTATTTTAAGATGCGACACATTACACTTAACACATCAGCCAAGCATGTCTGTCAGCTTTCTCAAAACAACCCGGCCTCCACACCCAATACAGCTACGTTCCTAGCATGCTATTAGCAATAAAACATTCTACCCTCAGAAAAAATCCCACAAGTCAATCTCCCCTGTGTGGGAGGAATTTTGTAAGCTTCAGACTTCAGGCAACAGAGGCCAGGACTCTATTTTTAAACTTTACAATGTTATAAAAATGTAAAGTTCACATGATTTCCCTTAACAGGGCCTTTACTCCTCTGGACTCAAACAACTGGTCACTGTCAGAACATATTACCTTTTAATTTCTTCCTGTGTTTGTTTTATAGACTCAATGGAACTCTGAATGTCTCCCAGGTCTATTCCCTTCTTTCTTCGTGTACTTGGCTTTACAGATTGAGCTAAAAGACATTTAGATTGAAGTTGTGGTCACAGTCTATATATGAATTTAATAACTTGTATAATAAAAATTTTCTACACATTGGCTTGAATGGCCTACAGATTATTAAAATAAACACTGCGTTTATACAGTCTGAACATATCAAATCAAAGCTGGAGCAATGCACAGAGTACTTACAAATTACTTAGCTTGTGGAATCAATTTTATTTTTAATTCATTAAAACAGACAAAAATAATTCATTTAAAACTTGTATTAATTTTGAGAAACTAATACTCTCTTCTCCTCCCAGCCGCTGGCACAGATCTGAAGAACTCAGCTTTCTGGGACCTTCAACTTCTAGTGCTGCTGTTAGCTTCATTCCCTTCCTAAGTATGCTCAGATCTTTCTCTCAAGGTTTTTAAACTAAGGTTTAAAAACTAAGGACCTGATTCCTGCCTCCTTACAGACTCTTACACTCTTGAGTTCATTTGAAAACCACTTACATATTCCTAACATCACAGTAAAAAATTTAAGATTGCTCCCATCCAACAGTCTGCACTAAACATCTTTACCTTCACTTCCAGATGAGTCCTGGATGTCGGGCTCTGGGGAGGAATAGCCCTTTGCCACTTTCTTCTGTTGTCTTGTTGGTTTATGCTTCATTTTTGGAACACTAACCTGAAAAAAATCATATTATGCGAGTTTGCACTATCCTGTAGCTAAACCACCTGCACAACTGTCAAAAGCACTAACGGGCATGATGCTTGGGAGTCAAAGCACAAACAATCTAATGAAATTTAACAAGAAAGATGCACTGTACTTAGCAATCCACTGTCTTAGTTGACTCTCACTGGGTACAGAGACTACAAAGAGGAAATGTATGACGTCATCTCCCTCCCACTCCTGACCTGTGCGTACGCACCCACTCTCCTTTACAGAGCAGTGCCGAGGCTATCAGGTTGGTACCTTTAAGCATATACAAACTAACACAAATACATCCCCCAATTGCTGCATCTCTTTCTCATAGCATCGCCAGGGTTTTCAACAGCAGTGTTGAGAAAATACATATCTTGTTCTCAATGTTAGAACATTCCCATTGGACGATGTTAGGCATACTTAGGCAGTTTATGGTAAAAAAGAAAATATACTACTATTTTGCAGTACACCTAAACTTATTAAAAACATCTATGTGTAGGCACAAGATTCAAATGTGTATTACACATTAAGTGGATTAAATTTTATGTGGAATAATAAACTGTAGAATAATAAATAGGTTTGTAATTTTGGTCACTAGTCCACAACTTAAAACCTAAATGCAAAGGAGAAAGGAATCACAAGGTGAGGTGCTGTGCATGCTGGGAAACAGAAAGTCAATGGTCACACATCTATAACTCCATATGTACCTTCACCAGTCTAACGGACGTATCCCTGGTTACTCCTTGTAATAACTGTGTAAGATCTTATATATGAGCCTAAGATACATGTGTAAAATGGGCACTAAGAAGGCAGGCTGTGGATTCGGCCTATCTACCCCACTCGAAACACTGGAGTCCTCAGAGCGACAAGTGGGTTCAGCAGCGAGGGAAGTATGAGGACTCGCTATCATCTGTGTCTCATGTGTCTCCGCCATGTCAGTGGACACCTCAATCTCAGCAGAGGCAGAGAAGGTGAGTTTCTGTGTTTGAGGGCAGAAGAGTCTAGGAGATCCAGACTAGCCAGGACTACATAGTGAGTCCCTGTCTGAAAAAAATAAATCCAAACAAAATTTTGTATTTTGAAATTGTGATAGCAGTATATCTGATAAAGTTTTGCCATTTTAAAGCTAGTATATACAGCCCACTAGCAGTAACTATTTCACAATGCTCTATACCCATCTTCAGATTCTCTAGCTCTTCACTCTTTCCTTCCTCAGGTCGCTGGGACACTGTAATCTACTTTTTGACTCTGAAAATTTGCCTACTTGGAAACTGTAGAACATTTGCCCTTTAGAGTTTGTCCATGTTGTAGTGTGGAGCAGAATTTAATTATTTCATGCATAAATAATATTTATTAATAGGTAAACTCATTAACAAATACATGATATATTTATTAACCATGTACTATTGATAATAAACAATAAACTACGAATAGACTGTTTTGTTAAGCATCTTATGCTGGTGGATCCTGCACTGCTTCTCTCTTCTGGCCACTGTGACTATTCTGCAATCAGTACTGTTGCACTGCATTTCCAGTTCTGATTTTCAACTCTTTTGGAGTAGAAGAGCAGGGTCACGCGCTAATTTTGTAGTATATGTTCTTTTAGGACCGCTAAACTGTGTCTCCCTACTGGCTGCAAAGTTTTCCATTCCCGTCAGCAATGTACTGGGGCTCTGGTTTCCTCACAGCTTCACCAACACTTTATTTTCTATTTTAATTTTTTAATTACATATTAAGTGGGATGAGACAAACTAATTGTGGTTCCGGGTTGCATTTCATATACTAATATTAACAATTTTAAGTGGTTTTGGTCATTTGTGTATCTTCTTTGGAGAAATGTTTAATCAAGCCATTTGCCTGTTTTTTAAAACCAGGATGTCTTTTGTTAAGTCAGGGACTCTTAAATATTTTGGATATTTAAACATTGTTAGATAAACAATTAGCAAACGATTTCTCTCATTCTGTAACTTGTCCTTCTGTCTTCTTCATGGCATCAGCTGTTTGATGATGCTTAAGTAAGGTTTGTTTGTTTGTGTATGGTGCTTTGCCTGAAGCTCTGTATGGACCACACTGTCCAGCCACCCCTCTGTCACCCATAGTTTACCTCTGGGTGTTGTTGCTATTAATGCTTTTAATGTCTTATTAAGAATCTATTTTAACACACGAATTCATGATGACTTAGATTGTTTTCTAAGTATTGCATAGTCTTACATCTCATTTTATGTATAGATCTATTCTAAGTTACTTTCTGTACAGTAGAAGTCAGGTGGATTTGCCTCAGTACCATTTGTTCAAGAGACCACTATTTTTCTAAGGAGTGGGAGAAATCATTGACAAAAATAAATTTTAAAACTTTCTTTGAAAATTTATTTTATGTATAGGAGTGTTTGCCTGAGTAGCTCCACACCCATGCAGCACCTGAGGAGGCCAGAAGAGGGTGCAGATGCCCTAGAACTAGAATTGTAGGTGGTTGGAGCTGCCATGTGGGTGCTGGGAATGGAACCCAGGTCTTCTGGGAGAATAACAAGTGTTCTTAACTACTAGGCCATCTGTCCAGCCCCTTACGAAGTGATTTTTATGGGTTTACAACTAGACTCATTTTCTTCCACTGGCCTATCTACCATGCCTATCCTTCTATCCAAATGACTGCTTTGGTTACTGTGGCTTTGTGATAAACTTTGGAAATGTCTTCCAACTTTGCCCTAAAACAAACAAAAAGAGAGATTGTTTTATCTATGCAGGGACCCTCCCAATTCCATATGAGTCTGAGGATCAGCCTTTCCATTTCTACAGACTGTTCTGGGGTAGCACTGCATTGTAGCGATTTGAACTCTTCTAGTCTAGGAATAGGCAGTCTTTCTATTCCTTATGTCTTATCAAAATTCCTTAGCACAAGTCTTCCACATCTTAGTTCCATTTATTGCCAGGATTTTACTCTTCTGGATGCTATTTTAAACTGAACTGCTTTCTTAATTTCCCTTTGCAATTCCTCACTATACAGAAACACAAATATTATCTGTGTGTCCATTTTATAACCTGCAATGTTGCCAGAATTTCTCATTAAAGTTGTCCTGGGACTTTCAGGAATCTTTAATATTATCTAATAAAAACATTACATGTTCCTTCCTGCTGCCTTTAAGGTTCCATTTTCTGGCTTTCAACAGTCTGAGCTCACTCTACTCAGACAGTTGGAGTTCGATTTACAGATTCCTACTGTCATCAACGCTGGGCGTATGGGAGCCTTTAATTAGGCATGTTTTATCCATTTCTGTCTCTGATCTCCTTGTGGACTCCGTAAGTCACATGACCCACCAGAGGGTGCTCCTGTGGATCTTTAAGGTTCTATTTACCTTTCCATCCATTTGTCCCCTCTCCTTTTCATACAGGATAATTTGAATACCTTTATCTCTCATGTAACCGATTTTGTCTTGTACCTACTTAAATCTGTTGTTAGATTCTCTAGCAAATTTTCCGATTATTCTACTTTTCAGCTCTCACATTTATGTTTAATTCCTTTGTATAATTTTGTGTTATTGATACTCTCATGTGCCCTCTAGGTAGTAGGTACCCCAAGAGGTGGGGTGTGTGTGTGTGTGAATGCCCACATGCCTGTATACACATGTGTGGTCTGCCTTCTTCCTTCTGGCATCAGGCACTTACACTAGAACACAGACCTCACAAGCCTGTAAGTGTGCCCAGGAAGGGGTAAGGAAGGACTCCTATAATGCTATAATGTCTTCCTACTGCTTTGAAGTCCTTTCTTGGTCCTTCATTCCCTAAGTTGCTGCAAATGGTTCAATATTTGGAGACTTTTGGTAGATTCTATTTGTGTGTGTGTGTGTGTGTGTGTTTGGGGTGTGTCAAGAACTTGGAGTTATCTGTTATGTCTCTTTACTTACCTAAAAATTTAAATTTTAAATGTAATTATCATGGATACTAACGATTTAGCAAATTTATAAGCCTATTGGACCTAGCTACTTTTTTGTTACATACCATTGGAGTGCGATGTTTCACTTTGGTCTGGATAACACCATCTTTTTCAAATTGTATCATATCATTAAGTGGGTCCCATGGTCGGGTACTAAATAGAAAAAAGAAATTTAAATAGCCACAGAACTCAATTTCTTTTTATTAGATTTTCATTAGGTAATTACAAAGACTGGTTTAACCCTAAGATTTGTCTATATCTAATCTTCTTAGCTTATTTGGAAAACTGGTATCATAGAATGTAAAGTAAATAACAGAACAACAAGTTTAAAATGTCACACCATGAAGCCAGATATAATGGTGCACGCCTTTAATTTCACTATTGGGCAGAGGCAGGCGGAACTCTAAGTTTGAATCCAGCCTGGTCTATATAGCAAGTTCCAGGACAGCCAGAGCAACATGGTAAGACCCTGTCCCAAATAAATAAATAAATAAAAGTAAATTTTCACACTATGGGCTGAAGAGGTGGCTTAGTGGTTAAGAGCACCTACTGCTCTTGCAGAGAACCAGAGTTCAGTTCCCAGCACCCACATGGTGGCTCACAACCATCCACTACGCCAGGACCAGGAGCTCTGACTTTCATGGGCTCCTGCGTGCACATGGCACTCAGATGCACAGAAGCTGGCACACATACACATAAATTCTTAAAACGTCTGTAAAAGTTAACCCTAATTCATGTTGATAATAAATATACTAGAAATATAAAGCCAAAAATTATGCTTATATTTTTCAAAAGAAATGTTTAAATTACTTACTCTGAAAACTTATAGTGCCATTCTCCTGTGAGTGGATCAAGTTCAAATAACTTACAAGCCCACTCTTCATTTTTTGTTTTCCGATCTCTGGCAGCTTGTCTTTGAGCTTCTTCCAAAACATACTTTTCTTGAGTAGCTTCTGTTTGGTCTTTGGCATTTATAGCTCTTGTTACTCGTTGCCAGAGTCTAAATAATAAATAAGTGTAAAAATAATATTTTAAAAAGTCAACTAGAAAAATCAAATTATACAGATTTTTGTTGAGAGCAAACATTGCTCATGTGGATTTCTAACTTTGACAACACTTATACTCATATGCTTAGAAATGAGTCAAGAAACAAAACTCAATGCCTTGCACAGGCAACAACCACTAAATGAAGGTTAATTTCTTTTTGGCAAGAGAAATCAATGGTATGTGTTCTAAAATGGTGTGGGAAGTCCTTCTGTATATGTGTTGGTTTCATTGGTTAATGAATAAAGCAGCTTTGGCCTGTGATAGGGAAGAGTAGAGCTAGGTGGGAAAACTAACTGAATGCCGGGAGAAAGTAGGCGGAGTCAGTGAGACTCCATGTAGCCGCTGAAGGAGACAGACGCCCGAGAACTTTACTGGTAAACCATGAGCCTCGTGGTAAAAAATAAAATAATAGAAATGGGTTCATTTGAGATGTAAGAGCTAGCTAAAAATATGCACAAGCTAATAGGTGGAGGAGCAGTGTTGTAAATAATACAGTTTCTGTGTGGTTATTTCAGTTCTGGGTGGCTGGGAAACAAACGAGCAGTCTCCACCAAGAGAATGGCACACTAACGTGGTCTGAAATATTTGGGGCTGTTGCCCACTACCCACTTCGGTCCGGATGCTTTTGTGCCCTCTCAGGAGTTGGGAGGAAAGTAGCTGAGACCATGCCATGACTCATTGCTCCCCGCCTGGGAAGGTGGTGGGATCAGGTCTGCTAGGAGTGCTCAGGCAGGAGAACATGGTGGATTCCCACTGCCACACACGGAGGTGTTTCCAGGGTGCATGGCAGACTCAGCTTTTATTCAGATAAAAAGGGTTTATGTTCTGCATGGTGCTACCCAGAGTTGAGGAGGTGAGGATGGCACCCACCTGGCAGTCCCAGAGCTGCAGGTGAACTACCTCTGCCATATTTAAAACCTGAGAGAGGCGGAGCCAGCATCCAGGGCTGCTGTGACCAAGATGCTTACCATTTAAACAATGCTTCTGGTCAAAAAACTATTATCAATATGCAATAAAGACAGATTTCTATAAAAACGACCTCTAAATGGGTCACAGTGTTGGATAAATGTACATAGGCTTGAGGGGGGGAGGAAAAAAGAATATAGACAGTTATAATATAAAAGAGTACAGATAGCTTAAAGGAGTAAAGATAATAAATATTAAACTTGTAAAAATAGAAATAGCGTAAAAAAATAAGCCACATAAAGATGGAATATACAGAGATTATGGATTATGTATATTATTGTGTTTTCTTTGAAGTTTTTGACTGTAAAATATATATGTTGGTTTAGCTGAGCAGCCCATACAATGAAATAGCTCTCTGTACTTAGCTCATTTAAAGGTATCTTGACTTCAAAATTTGGGTCTAAGGATTGTTGCTTTGGAAAAGAGCTTCTATTGTTTCCACAGAGGATGAGAACCTCTGTGGAATGAAATCCAAAAAGAGATGTAGAGAGACAGTAGGCAGAGTCAGAGAGAAGCCATTTAGCCACCACAGGAGACAGACGCCTCCATGGGACCAAAACATTGACAGTAGGCCATGACCTTGTGGTGATGCACAGATTAATGGAGATGGGTTAGGATATAACAACTAGCTAGAAATACAAAGTTTTAGCTATTGGTCAAATGGTACTGCAAATAATATAGTTTCTGTGTGATTATTTTGGGTCTGGGTGGCCGGGAATGAACAAACAGCCTCCGACAACACTAAAACACCATGGAAACTGATGACAGAGGTTGAGAGGACTACAGTGAAGAATTTCTCAAAGTAACCTACGTGTTTAAATAGTTCTTTAGATGATTCTGACCCATTCTGTTTAGGAGTCATAGACCTAAGGATGATCCACCAGAGATCCTGGATGCATGAATTACCAGAGAACTTTGAAATTCAGTCTCTAGAAATAGGCCAAAGAACAGACTCTAAATGCTTCCTAGATTGAAATACACAAATACTGTTGGGATCCACTGATGTAACAAAAAACAGCATGAGAAAAATGATTCCCCTATTAAAATTTAGCTTTTTTCATCAGCCAAATAAGAGTATAATATCTGTATCTCATCCGAGAGGGCAACATGTCAGAACTGAAACAGGCCTTGAAATTTGTTATACACAAGTTAGTTTTCTATGTCTTCCAGTTAGCTGATAAAAGTTTCCTTTTCTAGGTTTTATTATCTCATCCTTAAAATATGTTGAGATGGACTCAGCAGAGGATGCCTATAGGCCCAGTACTAGGAAGCAGAGGCAAAAGGATCAGTAATAACAGTTCAAGGTCACTCTCAACTATACAGCAAGTTAAAGGCCACTTTGCTCCGCATAAAACTCCACATTAAAAAAAATTAAAAAACGTTGAATTATATACATTAGAAATGGCTTCATGTCCCTTTGGACAGGGAACATCATGTGGTTACACCTGAAGTAGGACTTTGAAAATTAATGCATACATATTTTCCAATGCTGACAATCTATACCTATGTAGAAAATAAAGTACACGTAGAATTGGTTCATGGAAGAAGGACCACAGAGTAAGGACTCACAGGTATCAAGTGTGTAGTAAAGCAATATTTATGCAGAATTCTTAACACAAAGAAATATAAACAGCAACTTTATCCAAAAGGGCTAAGAGTTCTAGAATTTCGTGACTGAATAACAGAAGTGATGGCATTAACAATGGCACTGCCCAACTGGTTTACGTCCTTTGGAAACCAGGGCACTGAGTGGCATTATTCTTGTTTCAGAGGACAGAACAAAAGCAGCTGTTTTACATCCCACAACACTGATCCACAGGCAGAAACCAGACCAGGAAGCAGGTGCCAGGTAGAAACTGAACTACGAACTGGTTCTATAATTTTATGCAAAAAGATATTTAGAGCACTGGAGTAGGAGAGAGAAACCAGGATATTTCAGTTCTGAGCTGCAGAGAAACAAGATGATCTGTGAAGTATTTATGTCACATACACCAACACAGAATGCTCTCAGTCCCATAAATGACAAACTCTCTTGCTGAATTAACTCAACAGCATATAGAGAATAGTGTGGCTACACTATTATGCAATTTGAAATACTCCTTAATGTTCATGAAGTTAGCTAAAAAATTGTTTACTTACTTCTCTGATTCAAAATCATCCTGTTCTTCAAATTTCACAGTGTGCCTTATTAATCTCCACTGTTTAATGTCAGGTGTTGGATTCCAGAAAATCTCTGAGTTATCAGTCTTTTTGTCATTAATGAAGACTTCACTATCCTATATATAAAGGAATTAAACATCAATATAGTTATCTTTATCTAGAAGAGGACTAAAAAGTATTTTAAAACAAATGTAACTAGTACATTTCTCAAAGTCCCAAATTCTTTCCATTTGTATAAAAATAGTTTAAATAAGGAATTCCAATCAATTAGAAAAACAGGCTGATTACATAGAATGTTCTGAGACCCTTAGCGTTAAAAATTGAACACAATCTTAGACATTTTATATTTGTAGAACACCTATTTTTCCAGGTGTGGTGATGCACGCCTTTTAATACCAGCACCCAAGAGGTAGAGGCAAGTGGATCTCTGTGAGTCTGAGGCCAGTCGGGCTGCAACATGAGAACCTTGTCTCAAAAATTAAAAAAAAATGACAATGATGGCTTATCAGTGTTCCAAAATAATACTCAGATAGGAAGTCAATTATAACATTTTAGAGGGAACCAGGGAGATGACTCTATGGTTAAAGGCAATTGCCACCAAGCCTGACTACCTCTTCCTGAGACCCACACAATGAAAGGAGAGAACACAAACACACATTTAAAAATAAACATTTTGCAGAAAGTATGTAGCCATTGGCCAAGTCTGTATATATAGCTTCATTTTCACCCTTTTTTGCTTATTATATGCAGAACAACATATAGTGTTTGTAGTGAAAATGCATATAAGAAATATCCCATAATCCATTTCAGGCCCATAAGCTCCTTGTAAGGAATTATATAAGCGTGGCTCTAGACTGGCAGAGAAGTAAAGCAAAGCCAGTGCTCTTATGCACTACTGCACCTTCCCATCGTCCTCCAAACAAACACGGCTCTAATTGGGACCCGTCAAGTGTTGCACAGCCACAGGCCCAGGGCTCAGTTTTCTCAGCTCACTGCAAATGATTTAGATTCAGATGCTCTCTCTGTTAGTTTTCTTCCCTTTCAAATGGGCACATATTCTATGTGTGTCAGCAGGAAGGCTCAGCTACTGAAGGTGCTTGCTACCAACTGTATGGCCTGATCTTGATTCCTGGAACCCTCATGGTAGTACAGGAGTACTGGCTCCAGTAAGCTGTCCTGTCTTCCACATATATGTCATGGCGCGCGTGCACACACACACACACACACACACACAGAGAGAGAGATTAAATAAATAAATACAATAAAAAATGGGCATCTATGTGCCAAGTTCATGAAATCCAACTACATATTAAATGATAAATACAAGCTACATACTTAATAAGGTATATAGTAAGTACCATATGATAGCTACTTCTACTCATCTAAAAGTCTTAAATATAAAACAGTAAATAAAATAAAATGTCACTGGGAACAGAGTAATACCAAAATACCTGCTTTTAAGATGAAGTTTATTTAGTGATACTTTTGCAATATGATTGTCTATTTTCTCTATCAGTTATAATTAATTTTGTAATTATAACATATAAAAATACTTACCCAATGGCCTTCCAAAGTAGCTAGGACTTCTTTTCCCAATTTAAGTTTCCCTGATATTTGATTAACATAATCACTACTTCCTAGAAACGGCTTTAAAAAAGAAAATATTAAGTATTTTAGTTAATATTTACATATACTATAGATAACTATACATCAAAAAATGTTATATAGTTAGTATATTCTTGAAAGTAAAAACTGAAATCCTGACTCAACTTTAAGTTAGAGACTTTTAATAAAAACAAATATGAATTATGACTATGAAATATAGCTAAAAATAGACTGTGCAATCTAAATAATTCAAAACAATCACATGGGTAGAAAGACCTGTAGTCCATGCAGTAGGAGAGCTGTTCTTGCCAGCCCGCCAGGACTAAGCCCATCAATGTGCAACACACCAAGAAAAAGAGTTCAGAAAACTGAGGGAATTTAAAAATTTGAAAAAAATTCTTCCAAAAAATAAAATCAGAAGGAGGACACTTTGGGTCACTGCTGTGGGACAATGCTCTTGTACACTGTAAAGATTTGTCACTCACATTGGTTTAATAAAATGCTGATTGGCCAGTAGCCAGGCAGGAAGTATAGGTGGTCTTACTAATGTCTTTCCTCAGAGACACAATTTTGATGTGTCAATACTTAATGATATGAGTAACTGTTTAAGACCACTTTAATCATGATTTTTAAACTAATATCTCCACATTTATAAAATTGGCAAAGCAAAGGGCACAGCATCAAATAATACTTAAGAGTTTCTTTTCATTAGAAAAGAGATTCTGGTTACTAGAATATCAACATGGAAGCAATTAACAACACCTATTTTTAATAGTTCCTATTTTTATCTGAACACAATGTGAAAATGTTTCAGATGTTCTGTTTGTTGAAGCAGACAGAATTTTCCAAAGATGGCTTCAACAGTACCTACTCATTTCCTCTCCAGCCCCCACGCTCTTTCTTCAGTGAGACTTTGCCAGCCTCCTACTGAGAAGTGCGTCATTGCGTCCCTCTTCCCCTGAGTCTGGGCGGGTGTGGAACTCTCAACAGAAGAGAGAAGATGCCGTAAATATGGCTTCTGAGACTAGTGATGGAAGGCAGCTGAGTTCTCCGTGCTGCTGAGGAAGACCTCCAGCTGCCTTGAAGCTGGCAGGGAAAGGCCTCATGAACAGGTGCTCAGAGTAACAGCTGTGGCCTTACAGGTATCAGACTCTCAAGTGGGCAAGTCTTGATTCTGATCTCAACTAAATCACTCATATTTTCAAGATTTCCTGATACCCAACATTTTTTAAGAGAAAAGCCATCTCCAATATTATCTATCCAAATTTTTGGCATGAAAATCTGATGAAGAGCAGCACGTGATTATTCTTAAGCATGTGAGCTAAAATAACTTTTTATACAGAAATAGTAACTAATATGAAATTGTCTTACTGTAAGCAACTAGAATCTCAATTCATATCTACTTTCTGGAGTTTTATAAAGCAATGTTTTAATTCACAGAGATATTTCAATCATTTAAGTTTCATTTCCTCTATAGCAGCAAGTTATATCATCAAAATTAAAAACAAAAGGAATGGTGGCTTTGGTGCTAATTTGTATCTTCCAAGGCTGTCTCAGGCTAAACCAAGATACTCACAGAGAATGCCCTTGGATGTATTTCTCTTTGAACTGGCATAAATCATGTTTTTATATTTAGTTCTTATTCTACAACTAATTTGTTTTTTGTTCAGTATTTACAACACAGCTTCCCCTTAATTAGGTAATAGCATCATTTACTAACCTTTAGCTTAAATTCAAGTATTGCACTGTATCCAGTCTTTTGACAGGTAATATTGACAGTCCCACCAAGCTCCAATGTCATTGTGCCATAAAGAATTCCTAAAGAAAAAAGACAACTGGCAGAAGCTCAAAGACAGAGAGTCACTGACATAAAATAAGCAGGGCTCTGTAATTGATATACTAGGAGAAACATCCTGCCGCACTCAACAAAAAATGTGTAATTTGGACATAAAACTTGTTTTAGAACATAAGAAAGCACATTCATGTCATGCTTAGTTGGCAATTTTACAGACTTTCTATTTAATGTACAGTGGTGAGCCAATGAGATGAGTCGGCATGAGAAAGCACTTCCTGCCGTACCCTAGGATCCGAGCTGGACTGCTGGACTACGTGGTAGAAGAAAAGATCCTACTCCTACAGGTTACACTCCGACCTCCACACATCCACAGTTAACCATAGGCAGCCCTCAGGCCGATGTCCACTGTGCTTTGTGGCATCTCGTGGACAGGCTTGTGCGGGAACTGTTGCTGAGACAGGACCAGGCCACTGTGCTGCTACAAGGCCAGCCAGGGCTGTGACACGCTTTTGCTGTGGAAACTGGTGAATGCTGAGGTGCTGTGGGACAGTATTCTGAGGTGCAAGGCTATGATGAGCCTTTCAGAGAATACATGCTAAGGCTTCATTCAGTTGAGTCCATAGTGTTAGCTGACAGTTCAATGGCAATACGTCAGTAACATATAATGAAGATTAAATGTCTTAAGCATTATGTGCTTATTGTGTTATGTGCTCATTAGTTGATGGGCACACTGTGTAAGAGACTCGGAATAACATCACCTCATTACCTTCCCTAGAAACCATGGCTCAGGACGTGCTAATGCGGGGTTTGTTGTCGCTTTATAGAGTATGAGCACTACACATACAAGAACCAACTCCAGGAGAGTTAAGCAAGCCACGGGACTCCTATTTTATAAAATAATTCGTGAAACTTAGCAATATAGAAAACACACAGAAAACCTTACTTTAAAAAAATTCCCTGTGCTTTAATCTCATTCTGTAGAGTGGGCCCTACACCTCCCCAGGACAGCACAGTAGAGCTAGGGAGCCTACGAGAGAGTAGGAACTTAATCCCACAGCCTGTCACACGGTGGTGTGGGGGTGTGGGCGAGGGAGAGACACCCCCTGACCCTCACACCTCACCACCTCCTGCAGGTGGGAAAAATTGGTCTGTGGGACACAAGAGTGGGAGAGCTGATCCTGGCGCTCCCCAGCTGCAGGGTGGCCCTGAATCTAGCTGACAGCATGGCAGAGCTGGCCCCACTGACAGAGGCTCAGGTGACCCCATGCTGGGAATGTGCCTAGGAGATCTGGCTCCCCTCCTCTCCTGCCGCTGCCTGTGGCCAGTGGGAGAACTGGCCCTGAGATCATCAGAGTGGGAGAACTGGCACTGCCCCCACTGGCAGCTGCACATGGGAGAGCAGGTTCTGCACCTCGCCTGGACAATGCAATAGAGCTGACCTGTTGACGGGGTACAAGTGAGAGGCCTGGAGGGCATGAGAGCAGGACTAATCCCCATCCCCAGGCCATGTGGTGGCATGGGTGAGGAAAAATGCTTCCCTTCCCCTTGACACCTGAGACAGGTGAGAGCTAGCCCTGCCCCTCACCATCAGCAGCACACAGGAGAGTAGGCATGGCATTTGGCTTGGGTAGCACACTAGAGCTGACCCTGTTGGCACAGGCATAAGGGAGCTTCCCCTGCCCCTTTCCTCATATGCCATGGATGGCAAGGTGCGACAGGTGATAAAGCCGACCTCAGGGGCATGAGAACGGAAGAGCTTGTCCGGTCCCTCCCCAAGTGCAGTAATCTAGAGAATGAGCCCTGCAGCTGGACTGGGAGAAACAGTAGAGCTGGCCCTGGTGGTGTGGGTGTGTGGGAGCTGGACCTGAGCGTGTGGGAGCAGGAGACCTGGCCCCGCTCTTGCTGCCTACTCTATGGGTTAGCTAGCTGGAGCAGGGCTGGTGATGATGAGGGAGAGCCAGCAGGCTGACCAACTCAGCTACCAACCCAGGCTCAGAGTCAGGGTTACAGGGTAGCCCACCCAACACCTACCTAATCTATGAACTGTTGGAGCGTATCAAAGGTCCGAACCTGAAGATCCAACACTATAGAATCTCCATGACACAAGACAACAAAAGGATATCCAACAGGAGTCCAGTGAGGGCCCGACTATCAAGGGGGCAGCAGAAGCCAGAGCAATGAGTCATTGCAAATAACACTTAAAGATGTATAGACTATGAGACTCACTGGAGTCACGTGCCAAGATTTTTTCATTTGTTTTTGCTGCTGTTTTGTTTTTTATTCTTTGTTTATTTTTGGTTTTTACTTTTAAGTTTTGTTTTAGGGGGGAGGTTGCAAGGGCAGAGAGGATGGAAGGAAGCAAGGGGACAGGGAGATGAGAGGGACTGTAATTCATAATGTGAAATCCATAAGAACCAATAAAAAATTAAAAACATTGATTCCTATTCATTTAAAATGGTATGCATTGCACTTCATTTCTATTTTAAGAACTATATACAAAACTCAGAGTATTATGTAGCTTTTTGCCAAATAAAAGCTAGGTGTTGCATCACACAACAGTGACCTCAACACTAGGGAGACTGAGGCAGGAGGATCCTGAGTTCAATGGCAGCCTGAGCTATACTGCAAGGTTATAACTCAAAGAAACCAAAATCCAGGTTAAGGAAAAGAAATTGTCAAACCAGAGTGAAGAAAAACATTTAAAGGAACTGATGTATTGAAAAACAGCAGATGGAGCTGGAGAGATGGTTCTGTGATTAACAGTAATGACAGCTCTTCTAGAGGACCCAGGTTCAATTCCCAGCACCCACATGGCCGCTCACAACTGCCTGTAACTCTAGTTTCAGGGCTTCTGACACCCTCACACAGGCCACTCTCACACAGGCATACATGCACACAAAATACCAATGAATAGAAACAAACATAAATCATTAAAAAAAGAAGAGCAGATTAAACTTTATACAGGGTGTTAACACAAGAGTGCATGAAGTGGCTTCCAAGGGTTCTGAAAAAGGCAGATTCACTTAATTACAAAACTTACACAGGAGATAAATGCAAGGAAATCTCACTATCACAACTAAATTTCTTACAATGGATGTATCACAAAAATAGGTATGACTATTATGTGTGAATGAATTCACCACAGAAATAGTCCGCAAACAGCGATACTCTCAAGTAACTGTGGTCCAAGGTTTTCAAACAAATATGTCTATCCCAAACGAAACAAATGCCATTCACATACATTTATTTACAACAAAAACAAAACAAAAAGCCAAGAAATACCTGATACAGATATGGAAAACATTTACCTTTACAATGAGCATACGGCATTGTCATTACATAATCTTCACCTCTGTTCAAGAAAGTTAACCGTGCTTCTCCCTCTAATATGGCGGACAGTGAGTTTCCTAAAAAAAAGATTGTTACATTTCACAAAGCTAATCCAACCAATTCAAAACAAAGCATATTATTTGGGACATCTACATTCCTCCAGGAGAAATATTTAAAATATCTCCATCTTCATGCCCTCATAACTAAAACATTCCTTGATTCATATTCCCAATCTCAAGAGTATTTTCAAAAGTCTGTAAATATTTATGTACAACCATGACTTGCCCCTATCTCTACATCAACTTTTCTAGATTCCGACATGAGAGATACCATGTGATATCTGCCTAATAGGGCTACTTCATAAGTTATACACCACCTCTTCAGATGTCTCTACTCAAAGAAAAATGAGAATTTTTTTAAACTTTAAAGTACCCTTGTGAACTCTGGATTATTTCATATTATAAAGTGCTAGCCCTGATGCACATAAGTTCTGTTAGCACATAAAATAGAAATCAAAGTGCAGAAGCAATGCCTGAACATAAGCCATGCACCTGGGGCTCAGCAGAAAATGTCTATGGGGTGAAACAATTAACCACTAAAGCCACTTACACTGTAGCTGGGTTGGGGTATGGCCTGAAGCGAGAGGGGGAAGAAGTAATATCAATATAGAACACGTGGAACTTTAGAAAAAAAAAGAGAGAGGAATCCAATCCAAATCAAAAGAAAATTAAGTAGGGGGAACATCTTTAAAAACAAAAGTCACGTACCATATTCCTGATGGAAAGTTGTCATACTTTAGATTTCCACTCGCAGACTAGTTTCTGACTCTCTTCCCTCTTGTGTAATTAAAATTTAGACTTCTGTTTACATATTTTATCTTTTCTATTTTACCCTTACGTTTGTTTTCTCCCAGGTTTAAAATTGGTTAGTTGAATTTAATTCTCTGAGTTTTTAATAGTATGTTATTTGGCCGAAGGTTAGATATCATTATTGAATGACCTAGGACCAAACTGGATTCTTTCTATACTCAAAGACTAAAAGAGAAAGATCAATTCCCTCAGGTATAGGGAGACAAATCTAAACAAACGGATGAAGATAAAAACAGTATAAATCCACTGTGCACGAGAGAGACACGTAGGCACTCACTGTGTGTTCCCACAAGTGATGCTTTTACACGCATGTTAGAAGTTAGATAAAACGCACCTTACTTCTAAATGTGCAAGGTTAAACAGGAGACAGGATTAAAGATGATGTTTAAATGACATGAATTCCTTGCCAAAATGACAGAATTAATTTATTTACAGATTAAAAACTCACCAGAAAATACTACATTTTGGAAAAGCACAGTTTAGGACAAGGGGGAACTCACCATAAAACTTGGACTTAGCCAGGATGCTACCACTAAGGCAAAATCCATCTTTTCGGTTACTAACATAAAAGGCAGATATTGGTGGGTGATGGGACACCTATTGAACACAGGGAAAGGTCATACATTTAAGAAAACAAACATACTTCTATGCTAGCATCAAAAGTTCAAATCTGAGAATGGGTAAGAAGTAACAGCTGGGAAGCGATGATGAATGCTAGTAATTACAGCCTGGATCTCCAGCTCCAAGGAAGCCTACCTCCTGGCATGCACACCCAACGCAGGGTGTGAGTCAACAACATTTGTGTGGGAATGATAATATAGCATTTCTAATTTGAGATTATAAATAGCTTCCATGGGGGAGGCCTTTAGGACACCCTCTCCCTCCCCAAGCCCTCTCCTGCATGCGCAAGCACACACAGGTGCTTAAAGTTCCAAGTAACCAAGTTTTTGTGCTGTAAAAACTGTATGGAGGGGCCACATGCTGAGGAACTAAATTCTCCTCACAACAGCCATGGGATAATCATGGAAAGCAAGTGTCCACTCCAGTCAAAAGTAAGGCTAAGTATAAACTGGCTGACATCTTGATGGCAGCCACGAGACAGCCAACCCTGATGGGCTGGGACAGCAATTGCTCACCAGTGAGGTCTGGAGCAGCAGCCAGTACTACAATGTTCAGTGCCTATCAAGCCTTCCCTCACAAGCAGCTGAATAACAGTGATTTACCAGGCTAGCATTTCTCATACCTGCTCAGCAATATAGAACGTTTTGCTGTTTGTTCTGGGATGAATCCATAAACAACGGAAAGTCTCACCAAGTATAGGATTATATGGTTTCTTCAGTCCCTAGTTAAACAAAAACAACAACAAAAAACCTACAAGTTACAAATTACAAATACAGGTTTAAAGTTAAATTGCATTGTCTGGAAGACCACCTTATAATTCTTCAGAGTAATGAAATTTACATGAAATAAAAATATAGCTTTACTCACGATACGGCCTATATACAAATTTTGCAATTTCTTCCAGTAAACAACCTAAAGATAACATATTAAAAAGCAAAAACAACAACAACAAAAAGCTCAAGAATTAATGGGGTAAAAATTACCAAAATATACTATGAGATTAAACATGTGTGAACATCTCAAAGAGTAATAAATAAAATAAAAAAATAAGAAAGCAACTCTTAGAGATGCAGGACATTCCTGTAAAAATGTTGCCTCAAGAGAGCAATGGTTGCTTCAAAAAACCCACAACTTAAACTGACTAGTTCACCATCTCTATCCATGCATTTGCTGCAGTCTGGTCTATATTTTGGTTACTGCAATTAGTGCAGTAATGAACATGGGGTGCAAATATCTTTTGAATATAAAGATTCCATCTCTTTCTTGTATTTAGCCAGTATTAGAAATGCCAGATAAAAGTATTTGTATGACAACATCTCCATATTTTAGATTTTTTGAAATATGCCTAAACTTAAGTGGTTTTCCAGGTTCATACATATAGTTCATAATATTCTTAGAAATAAAAACTAAATTTTCAAATTTCTGTTTTGAGGTTCTTTCCATGAAATTCTACTGTGTAATAATTCTCATTGCTTGACCAGCACAATGCAAATGCATGGATTCCTATAACTGAAGGAGGGTGTGGACACAGACTGTCCTATCAAGTTAGCAGTGGTGTTCTCATTGGTGGAAGCCACCCTTCATTAGCTGTTCCATCGTTGTAGGTTAAAGCATTTTATTCTAGTCTCATAATCTTCCCACCACGGTTCTCATTCCTTCTCTCTAACTGTTCTCCGTGGGGTAGAGGGATAAACTAGAACACAGAAAGGCTATCTTGGCTGTTGCTGTGGTCCACAGAATTATACAGTGAGAATGCAGCTGACAAAAATCACCAGGCCAGGGGGGGTCACACATTCCAGTAGAGGACACCCAGTTTGCAGAGCTTTGGGAATACCTGCCTTTTGAACAGTCGCTGTCACTTCTGTAACTCCTGTGAAGGTATAGTGCTCCCCTTTCCATAGCAGGATTTGTCCCCCCAAAAAGTCTCATCAGTGTATTAACCAATTATTGGGCATAACACCCTTGTACTGGTAACTGGATGACTTTCCCCCACACTGTGGGACCCTGGTATGAAAGTATTGACTCAAAGAAACCTTTGTTCTCACAGTCAAATCCACATAAAGCTACCCCCACAATTCTCTTCTATGGCAGGACATCCAACAAGGAGAGGAGCCTTGCAAACAGACCATACTCGGAGCCTCAAAGGACAGGCACCGAGGAGGAGGGCTGGGCACCCTGATTTCTCTAACAACTGCCTTAGGAGAGCACAACCCAATGGCCCCTGCTCTACCCTAACAAGCTATTAGTATTCTGTACTTACCTTCACCTCAGTTACAAGATCTTAGTCTAGAAAATTAACTGTGCCTTTACCCCTAGTTACAGGAGAAAGCTTTGGATCACTAAACCAGTCCCAAAGAAATTCCTTCTCACCTGGGTGGCAGTGGGTGCAAGCACCCTCTGCTTAGCCCAGGGCTGGAAGCGGCAGCCTTCGGTTTTACACTACACAGCCAGTTTTTCACTTCGCTCTAGTGCTGAGAGGTCCCCTTTAATCAGCTAAGATTTAGTAAAAATACTAACGTGGATCAAGCGCCATTTTCCTCCCGCAGCTTATACTGGTTGCCACCGCTACCACAAGGCTATGGTCCCATTCTCAGCGGAAGGAAGGGGGGCTCGGAGACTGTGCAGCACTGCCACGTTTTCTTCCTCTTTTTTTCTATTTACCAATTACAGACTTCTAGCTTAACTAACCACACAGATGTAGTTAACAGGCAAACTCCCTTTTCCCCTCTTAGAAATCACAGCCCCTTCCTCTCTTTACCCTTTCCAGGTACACCCGGACTCTTCAGAACCACGCCCCCTCAAGACATAAGTAATAGTCGCCCTCTTTGTCAGCCTTATCTATCAACTTGGCCCTGAACAATGCATGTCTGGTCTCATTCCTATTGCCAGAGAATTGCTAATTGTGCCTGTGTGGGTATATAAACTGGAAACCTGTGGGATCGAGAGAACACTGGAAGAAAAAGAGGAGGAGATGACCTGTGTGAGGCGATTCACTCCTTTTACCCTCGGATCCCTTTAGTGTACCCCCCCGCTAGCTGTAGCGCTCCTTCCTGATCCTGAGAGGTTGACTGGGCTGGTCCCTAATACACCCCGACAGGCTATAGTTCCCACACTGATGCTCTTTACTGTGTGACTTATCTATTATAATGACTTATCTATTATAATGACTAAGGAGATAAATGATCACAAACATGAACTGTTTAGATGCCCTTCAGAGTGCAGCTGGGTTTTCTGTGTGCTCAGGCAGTGAGACACCGCAGCAGGTGAAGGCTCTGGTCTCCAAGTTTGGCGACTTGTTTGATCCCCAAGATTCACAAGATGTAAGGATAGATTGACCTCCACATGTGCACCATGGCACCCAAAAACCCATACAAATATATAAACATAAATAAAAAGGAGGAAAAAAAGAAGCAAAAACATAAACATTACCTTTGGCTTTTTATAGAACCCTGACAAATACCATTTTACAACTTTCTTCAAACGGAAATACGGATTTTCTTCAAGAGCAGCTCTAAAAAAACAAAATGGTAAATATAACCATTTTGTGCAATTACAAATTCTCTTTCATACTTACTATGATTTATAGCTGGAAACCTAATTCATGCTTAAATAAACAATAAAACAGTCATGTAAATTTACTTCTAGAATACCTTTCCTTGCTGCTGGAGGGATGGCTTCCTCTTCTAATAGGGAACCAGAGGTCTATTCCCAGTGCCCTGTCCAGTGGCTCACAGCCAACAGCAACTCCCACTCCAGCCTCCTCCTCCGGCCTCTGTGGGCCATCTGCATTCCACGCCCCCAACAAATACACCGCAATTTTTTTAAAAAAAACTATTAAAAATAAGTCTTTAAAGAATCATTTTTTCTTTTTTAATCTGGTTACCTTATCCCACTTTTCTGATTCTTTCATATACTACCTGGGACACTGCTGAATATTTTTGGAAGTTCCAAAGCAAAGTGTCCGAAATGGAGCTCAGGAGACTCAGGATTAACAAGGAGCTCAGGAGGCCCAGGATTAACAAGGAGCTCTGTGAAGAACTGGGATTAAAAAGCAAACACTCTCTGCTTTCTGAGTTGGCTGGAGATGTAATCTCTCAACTTCCTGCTCAGGCCACCTGCTGCCATTGCCTCCCTAAGATTCTGGATTCCCACAAGAACCATAAGCCAAAAAACAAAACTAGGGTTGTTTAACCCTAGTTCTTCCATAAAAATAAGTATGGACTTTTGAGATTCATGCCTTGTGTGGTGCCTTGAAGCCCAGTCAACAGTTTGATTAAAGGACTTCAGTACCACTTGCCAGTGAAGGAGCATCAGTTGCTGTTCACCTGATTGCATCTAATTGGAACAGCTGATGTATACAGAAGAGAGAACAGGGGGCTGATGGTAGCCTTTCGGATCAAGGACTGTGGGTTTGTGTCCCAGCTGCAAAGCCGAGGTTTCATGTTACAAGTGTGAAAGAAGAAAGAAGAGTTGAGATCATTTCAATCAGCTGTGTTTTCCCAGCAGCCCCTCACCCTTATGTGTTACAATTTCAGCCAACAGGGTTTGCCAATCATAGCCCTTCACTCTTCCTGTGTGTTGTGTTACCAGGCCATTTTCCACCTGAACAAACTACCAGTGTAACATTTAGTCTACAGAAGAAATCTGGAGGAGCCATGACTCAGCTTCCCCCTCTCCCTGACCATTTGACTGCAACTGCTACAAAGTGGTGACTGTAAATGTTCACAATGACTTTTACTGACAAGCTGTTTGCACTTTTGTTTGTAATGCAGCTAGTTATAAAGAGCCATTTTCTTTTACAAGTGCATCTGACAGTGGAATCTGATTTTTGAAGATAAGGTGCAAGGTGACAGAGGCTAGACCCTGGTTTATTGACAACCAGAAAGGTTGCATTTGGATACTTGGTCCCTACTTGTAGGTAGTGCTTAGGAAAGTTTAGGAGGTGTGGCTTTGCTGGAGGATGTATGTCACTGGGGGCGGGCTTTGAAGAGTAAATCGCCTCTCCCCACTTCTAGTCTGCCTTCTCTGGTTCCTGCTCCTGCCACAATGCCTGCTCCTTGCTGGCAGGCCAGCTCCCCTCCCATGTCATGATGGACTCCATTATAACTCTTCTCTCAGTAACTTTTCTTGGTATTTTGTCATAGCAACAGAAAATTAACTAATACAGGCTTGTTTTAAAACGACTCTTTTAGGAAAGAACTCAGTGGTTAAATACATGGGCTGTCCTTGCAAAGGACCTCAGTTTGGTTCCCTGTGCCCACATCAAAAGGTTCACAACCACCTGTAACTACAGCTTGAGAGGCCATCTTCTGACCTCCATAGGTACCTACACTCATGTGCACTCATATGTGCCTGCATGCACACACAACATACATAATTTCAAAAAATAATATTAAAAAAATAAAAATAGACATATTCTTTCTTTCAACGTTTTCTTCAAGCGTAAATGAGCAAATATAAACAGTCCCACTTTATAAAAACAATGTAGTAACTTCTATTTTTTTGTATCGGTGGCTTGCCAGAAACCATCATCATAAAACAGCAGATGGCAATTAATATTCAAGGAGTCAACCACCAAGAGAAATTCCCTGATGGAAGAATCTCATTTAAGCAAGGTTATGAGGCTAGAGACCCTGAAATGTCCCTTTACATGTTTGCTACTGCAACTTCTCTTTGATATTTGGCACAGTGTAAGTGGATGTGGGGAGATTCCTACTGGCATGTGATGTCATGAATACATCCTGATCTACTGGGCTTTTTAATCTGTGGATTGTCAAGAAGGTGACTCCTCCTTAGCTGTATTGTCTAACCACTAATAATAATGTTAGCTTATACAGAGTTTTGATGAATAAAAATGAATACAAAGAAATGCTACTCAAGTCAGGGGTTATAAGATCCCCCTAAGAGCTGTCTTGGATCACATTAAGAAAACAGCTGTATTTCCCCGCTGCCAGATAGCTGTACACTATTAGCTGATTTAAAACTTCAAAGTAGCTTTAGATGCCTTGCTACTGGGTTTTAAGATAAACTATTCCCAGATAAAACAGCCCAAGGACATATAACAAGCTGTTGATCTGCTGAACTAAGGTAAAAAGTGCGAAGCAACGTAATTGCTATGCCAGTCTCTCTGCTAGGTCTGCTGATAACCTAGCACAGTGATTAACTCTCTGCACAAATTCCTAACCTCAGGTTTATGGCTTTTGTTCAGATATACCACAAAGAAAGATTCTCTAACTGGCCAGGGATACAAAAAATAATCTGACTTCATAGCTCCGAGAAAGAGTTACAAATTTCCTTCTTTATGGTCAGGGGTTACACACAGTGCAGAAAGTACATTCTGAGATTTAAAGCACTGTGTCTCGAGAAGTGCCAATTTGCACAGACACTAAGAGATTTGCAATAATCTATCTGCGGACAGTCTCCAAGTCTGAGAAAGCCTGGCTTTTATAACCACTAACCACAAAACGTTAGTTTAAAATGTTTACACACTTAGAAGTATAGGATATGGCACAGAATTTATTTATTTTTTTCTTATACTCCTTAGTAGTTTAGTTTTATAAGGCTACTTCAATAGAAAAGATAATAAGGACTGGAGAGATGACTCAGAGGTTAAGAGGACTGATTGCTCTTCCAGAGGTCCTGAGTTCAATTCCCAGCATCCACATGGTGGCTCACAGCTGTCTGTAAGAGATCTGGTGCTCTCTTCTGGCCTGCAGCATACATGTAGGCACAACACTGTATACATAATAAATCTTTAAAAAAATAACAAGACTGATTCTCTTTTTGCAGCTCCCACCAATTAGGAAGCTGACTGAGAGAAAGTGCTCCTCCCTTGCTCTGTGACGAGTTTAGATTTACTGCATGTGAATTGTAGGGATGACTCTGTTTCCTATCATTTACTTAAGAAATGAAATGTGACCCACAGAGGGAGCAGAATGAGTGCAAAAGCTCTACCTCGATGTGACATTTGAACTAGACTATTTTGCTACAACCTTTACCTGCTGTTCCTTATTTTACATGAGGTTCACATTTAAGAACTGTTTCTGTTTCATTTTTCCCATTTCTTTTCCTATAGGCTATTGGATATTTTCACTCTATTTCTAAGAGGTAAGCTTGCTAGCTCGGAGTTCTTTTTACTGGAGGGAGAGGGACAAATCAGTCCTGAGTGGCCTCGAGCTCATCGCAGGCAGGTCTCTTGCCTCGCCCTCGAGAGTTAGGATCACAAATGTGTACCACCATGCTGGTATTAAGAGCTCTTTTTAATCTTAGGAGAATTACTACTTTTATCTACTACATAATTTGCAAAGTTTTCCTGTGATATACCAATCATCTCTTGATTCAGCTTATGTTTTCAATGTTCACTAATGTAATTAAAAACTACAACTGAAAACAGATATGGACAACAGATATTGGTGTAGATTCCTAAGTCCAAATAGCTGAGCCAACATCAGTAGCACAGAAAACAGACAGATGTGGCAGCAGGTGAACTATGGAAGGGTGAGGACAAAATTGCTATTACATAGAGGATGACCTCAGGTATTACCTACCTAGTTTATTGAGGCAAAGTCTCTCACTGGCCTTGCTGAACCCCAAGAATTCACCTTTTCCCACCTCCCCGCTGAGATTATAAGTGCATGCCACCATGCCTGGCTTTCGGTTACATTCTTGAGACACTCTAAAACCATGCAGGGATCTTCTATTTCTAAAAGATTCTACTTACTCAGATAGGAAATCTGCATGATAGTAGTAATCTGAAAGTTTATCCAGGAAAGACCGGGGCTCCAGAATAAACGTAGGAAGAACCACCCTGGACAGGTCCATGCCGGGACGAACTTGTTTGAGCAGAGTCCAGATAAGGCTTTTGTTTTCTTCAGACACAGTTTCCGTTTGAGAAGCTTCACCTGCCTTTAACAATTATAACACAGGACACTGAGATATTTTATTTACCTTAGACAGACCCAGTAGATGATACAAACATGACTCTCCAGGACTGTTCCAAGCATCATGGGAATGTGCAGACAACCATTTAGCTAACAAAGTCTAGGCTATAAAAGTGAAAGGAGAGCTACATGGAATATCAAAATAACAGCATACATAAAAGAATCAAATTCTACTATTTTTTGTTCAATTACATTTATTTTCTACTGAGAAAAATAGCCCAGACTGCCTTGAAACTTGCAGACTTCCTGCTTCTTTCTCCCAAGTGCTGAGATTACAGGCATGTGCCACCAAACCCAGCTTAGTAGTTTATTGTTTTGCATACGTTTACTTCTATGCACTGGTAATGACAAGCAAGTTTTAAATTTATACTATTTCCAAATTACTTTTATACCTGGTAATAACACCAAGTAATATTCCATTCCAAAAACAAACTTGAAAATGTAAACTTAAAGTTTAGCAGACCACAGTGGCATTCGGGTATGTTTTGGATGCTTAAAAATGTAAATAAATTTCACAATACACCTTTGAAGAAACACGTGGCATATAGATATTCTTTGGGGAAAACAATAAGCCAGGCAAAAAGTATCTGTAATTCCATGTGGAAATTTTCGAGAGTTGGCAGGCCAGAGTCCGGCACTAGAAAGTGCTCACCTCGCCGAGCTCTTCGTGGCTCTGCTCCATGTAGGTGGTCTCCTTCAAAGGCTCAGCGGGCTCAGGTTCAAGGTGAGAGTCATCCTGCCTTTCTGACGTGTCCGTGTCACTCTCCTCACTTTTCCCCACCACCTCATTGTCAGACTCGTCCTGTTCATGATCATTCTCTTTGTCAGACTTATCAGAGTACAGATCTTGGTCCTTAAAGTGCTGCCTTTCAATTTCACTATCATTCAACCTTAATGGAATGATTACATGGAAGAACAAAGGAGGCTAAGAATACAAATCCACAAATCAGACTAGCACGCAACATTAATTGTAGATTTACGATGTGCTGTGCAGAGTTCTAAACGCTTTACTTGGCTAAGCTTACCTCGTCTTTGGGATTATCCTATCAGGCAATATTGTTATTTCATAAACGGTGAGAAAAGGCCCAAAGACATTAAACAGAAGCCTGCAATGAAAGATGACTAACTGAGCGTTTGTCTCTCTGCTCTTGGGCTACAATGTTCTCACAACAGGCAGGATGCAGACTACTTCTTGCCAGGTCCACCACCCTACTGTTTTACAAATGCTATTCCTGGAAGCAGGATCACCACCACATCTGGTTGAAGAGAAACAGTAAGACCATCAGGTTCTCAGCTTGGTAAATTATGACTTTCCACTGAAAAGACCTCCAGGGTCACCCAAAATAACCTCTTCAAGTAAGATGGAAACATGCTTTGAGATATACTTAACATTTATCTGATTGGTTTAATTGTGAGGGGCAAAACTGCAGGAGCAATGGGAATGACCTAAAGGATAAGCCTATGGCCCCAAAGTGAAGCTTTACATGAGGAAACGGTATTTTTTTAATTCAAAGCAATAAAAAGATACCAGCACCTGAAAATTATCTGTGCACTGCATCCCAGTTTTGCCAGAGAAAAATTATGTTAGTGTTAGCTACAACAAATGTTCAGGAGACAAAAACCACAAATCAGACATAGTTTCTAATAAAAAATGTGTTCACAGGAACTGGAGAGACAGCTCAGTGGTCAAGAGAACTGGCTCCTCTTCCAGAGGATCCAGATTCAATTCCCAGCATTAACATCATCTGTAACGCCCGTCCCAGGAGACGTGGCACCCTCTTCTGGCCTCTAAAGGTACTGCAGGAATGTGGTGCACAAACATATACAAGTAAAACACCCACACACATAATAAACATAAAAACGCTTTACAAATGGCAGGCACAATCCAGTGCCATTACAAAGCATGCTAAGAAAAGAACAATGGAAGAGAAGATGTTTCTCATTGTTTTGAGGCAAGAAAGCTTCATATGGGATACAGTATTCAAACCGATCTTGAAAACAGGAGTATTGGAGAAGGAGACTCCAAGAAATAGAAACCATTCTTAATGGAAGGTACACTATGCACAAAGACAAGCTCGCTGTACCTGGAAAAAAGAATAGTGCACAGTGACTAAAGAAAATAAATCTCTTATTCATAAGCCATATAATAAGATAGGCAAATGTCATCACTATACACATTACTGAGGTAGTAGAAATGACAACCGATTTAGTGGAGAGGAGAGTCTCCAAAGCATTACCAAATTAGCAGCAACAGCTACTTACTGGAAGTTGTCGCCACTATGGAGATTATTCGCACGCAGTAAACCATACAGGGTCACATGTGTGTTATCTGATGAAATGCTCAGGTCATGTTCCTTTCCTTCCCTGATCATTGTGCGTTTAAGAAGACTAGAACATTTCAAAGCCAACTCCAAGGCATCCATCCAGCACCTTCCTAGAAGAACATGGGTTTATAAGCAAGAAAATAAATGAAGCCAGCATTGACTTAATTTAATCCTCTTAACCTAAAGCATACTGTCTCTTTGAGAAATAAGCACTGGAAAAGTTAATTTAAACATAAGTCTGCCAGGATTTTATTGCAATCTTTTCTTTGATAAGTGCTTTTTAAACAATAAGCATTTTAAAAATTATAATAGGAAAGTATGTATTATAAAAGTATGTCCAATCTAAAATAAAATATGCCAAACCTTAGAACATTAACATGCAATTTTATTCATTCATTCATTCATTCATTCATTTTTCAGTTTCTCAAGACAGGGTTTCTCTGTGTAGCTGCCATGGCTGTCCTGGAACTAACTAGCTCTGTAGACCAGGCTGGCCTCAAATTCACAGAGATCCACCTGCCTCTTCCTCCCAAGAACTGGGATTAAAGGTGTGCATCAGCAACACCAGGCAATATGCAATTTTAAAGTATCAAACAAGGTCCATAAAATACACTGAAGAGAAGGTGATTCTGTACTATAAACTAACTGAAATAATGTTTTGTTGCTGGCAACAGGTCTGTCCTCAGGTTTATCATCCACTCTATGCACATGTTAGTGTGCACCAGCCAAGCACAGGCTTTGTTGTGGCATTTCACATTGCTCTAATGTATGGAGATCATATCCACCCCACCCCTCTTAACGGTTCCTGCATTCTCTTTACTTCCTATTGTTTGCTTCCACTCTCACACTGTCTCTGGAGTTTTGTTCAGATCTCACATACAGAAGAAAACATGCAACTCTTGTCTTTGAGTCTTGGCTGTTTTGCTTACAGTTTTAAGCCAAGAAAATACCTATTCATGCTATCATTAACTGCCATGACTGTCAATATTAATAGCTTTCTTATAATTTAGAATTGTATCAGTGGAATTAGGAAATATAGTAATATATTTAAGTACTGCTAAAATCCATATATACTTGCTTCAAGAACTGGCAAAAAATTAAACCATAAAAACATTTTCATATTGAAATCTCAAGTCCATATTTTAATATAAACAGAGTCAGCACTAGAAGGTTTTAAAATTTCCTACATCAAGCTAATCTAAACTATAAAGTGTGACAGTAAAGAACAAATTCATTATCACTTAGAAAGCTGTTAAGGTATGTTGTGGTTGTGTGTGTGTGTGCACGCGCACACATGTGCATGTGTGCATGTGTGTTTTGCTCTCTGTATTATTTGCCAAATGAGTTATGGATCTGGCTACAGGGTGAGGGTGTGTGTGGATAGTTATTTGTATTTTGCTTTCTTATATAAAATAAAATCAAACCAGTGTTATGTGCTCCATAATCACTGTTAATGAAGTGGCAGCTCATAGGTTGAATATTCTCTTAAAACAATAACATTCAATGAATTACTACAAAAAAATACTACTAAGTCCCCAAAGCACTACTGTGTCAGGGGAGAATGAGAAAACCCGAGTTACAGACACCGTCCAGTTACACGTGTCCTTCCTATCAGAGTTCTTTGTCTGCAAAGCTAGCAATGTAGTTTGCAGTCCACAAAGTTTATGGTTACTTGCTTCAAGTGTCCTAAAAAATCTGATTTCCTCTGACGTTAACACAAAATATGTAAAAAAATTCCTGAAAGATGAGAGCCAATCCACCAAAAAGTACTTACCATCTGACTCTGAGGTCGCTCGGATAATCAGGTAACTGCTAGGTAAGGGCTGAGTTATGGATCCAACTGCTTCACCCTTTGGACCCTTAATAAGAAAAAAGATGGTACAGGTACAGGATAAACATTGAGATAGGCCAACAATAGGTTAGTCTTATTATTTCTATCAGATATGGGTTATATCAGGCACAATGATAATCTAAAACCAAATCAGCTTTAATTATGTCTGTTTTAAGAATACCAATTTTAGTATTCAAGTATTCTCTCCCAACAAATACACTTCCTTAATAAAACTGAACAAATGATAGTATTTATCATTTAAATATTATCTGTGCATAGTGCTAAAGAAAACATAACATACTGACACAATTAAGAAGAATTTCTATTTTACAGATTTCACTACATGAGAAATACTGTATTTCTAGAAGTTTGAAAAAGTCACTGAAAATATAATTCACTAGATAAAGGAAAAAGAATTTTGACTGGGTCTATGGGAAAAATCAATATTCACTTTATAGTCAATTACTATCTGTTTTAAAGATTGATTGCAAAAACCTTTACTTTTACTGAACAAAGAGAAAAAAGAACTGCTTCATTAACTCTAGCTATTAAAAACAATTAAAAAACAAATGAACACACACTAGGACCTATAACCAGACTATCTAGATTTTAATCTTGTCACCTACTAGGAAAACTACTATAGGATTAAGGTTAAGTTCTTTGCTCTGTGGTTGGTCTACACATGTTGTTCATATCATAAGAAAATCTAAAATTTACCATACTAATACAATTTTAATTCTAACAAGAATTTTCATCCTAAAGGTGTCACTATATGAGAAATACTAAAATCTAATTAGGTAGTTAGACATTTAATTATAATTCACTAGTAAAAAAATAGAATTCCAGAACAGAAATAATTCTGTAATCTTAAATTTATTCCTCAATGAATGTAGACTACTGCATCCCAAACCCTTTCCTAGGGACATCGACACTGTCTGGGTTTACAGTTAATCCCTTAGTCAAGGTGAACATAATCAGCCCAGAGTCTAAAACAATGACTGATCTCACTGTGAAAACTTAAAACTTGGTGATTTGGTTAATGTAAGTTACATTGTTATGGTTTGTAGAGTTCTTTGACCATTAAAGAATGCCTTTCTGTTTTCCTGCTTATTTCTGCTGCTCCAGCACTCAGGGACCATACTAATACCTTCAGTTATAAAAACATTAGTTCCCTATCTTTAAAGAAAGCCACATCTCATAAGACCAAATAGGGCAGCTTCTCACATATCCCCATCACTACAAGGAGGGCCACAAGAATGTGTCAGTTTCTGTTCCAGGCTACCATTCAGATGAAGAATAAAAATGCAGTCAACATGACACAAAGTTACACAGAAGTAGCAGGAACCACAATTAATAAAAAATATAAATTTAATTTTCAGTAACAAAAGAGAAAACAAGATCCAAATACACTGGGAAAATGTTCTCAGAAAAAATTGTTTTAGGTCTTAAAAATAAGCGAAAGGCTCTCTGTCACCCAATTGAGCACAGAGACAGAAAGACAAATACAGCTGTGGGAGGCAGGAACAGGTCCATGAGTCCTGGCCAAGGACAGAAGGCATCTGGTTGGCTTACCTTCCTTCCCACTGTCCCCTTTATCTTTTCCCCCAACAAGTGCTCACATACCTTCACTGCCCAAATAGACTGCTCCAGAGGATGGAATAGCTTGAAACAAAAGCCATCCTTTTTTGATGGACGTTCAATAATCTCACAAGCATTCAGAAGGACTGTTCCAACCCACTGGCCATTTTTCTGTGTTTTATAGATCAAAAGCACCCCAGGTTTCAACACACACCACAACTTGGTCCAGCTCTTTAGGGTACCACGAATCTACAGAAAAATATATTTATTTTAAAGATTGATATCTGCTTCTCTTTCTAGATTACAGAATAACAAACTGATTAACAGCTACTGGGACACTTTAATCTAATGTTATATTTCACACACATGTACACTGAACAGGTCTGTAGTTAAAAGGTTACTTCATGCATACCGTGCAGATGAATGTGGAGCCGGCATAGCTCCTGATTCGAAGAAGCTCAGATTTTTCATAGAATAGCAGGCCAAAGTTTCAAAATTATACATGAAGTACAAACCTAACCTCCTAGATCACTTCAGGCATCAATAAAATAAACTTCCAAAGTACTGAAATTATTCTTTTGGTAGCAGTTGTTACGAATGTAATTTGTGGGAATAAATGATTATTCTGCCTTTTCTAACTTTCCTTTTCTGAACACGTTTTGGCACAACCAAGACATTTCCTAAACATTTGGTAAATAGTAGGAAGAAGAAAAATTCTCTCCCAAACAGAGTCTACCTAGCTCCTAAAACTGCCCTCCTTAGGTAACTGTTCCCAGTCGTTACCTCAGGTGTGCTATATAAATGTCTAGGAGGAAGCCTTTAAGTGTAAGGACATTACTTATTTTTATGAAATGTTCCTTATCTTAAGCTCCATTTCTGTCAATAACTTTAGCAAGTTTATCTATCACTTTCTACA
Organism: Ellobius talpinus; assembly: GCA_001685095.1. NCBI lineage: Eukaryota > Metazoa > Chordata > Mammalia > Rodentia > Cricetidae > Ellobius > Ellobius talpinus. Next base: position 45,094 of record LOJH01001897.1, read on the forward strand.
TCTGTACTCTATTAAAAATTGGTAATAGGCAATTCACTGGTGTCACAATGCTGAACAGGATGCCAACATAGGATTCAGACTAAAGTAGGAGCTTTCTTCACCTTTACTAGCTCCATGTACATGAACTGTGAATGTACATGAATTGTGAAATGAATACAGGACTCCTTAAGGAGCAAAATGGGCAGAACCACTGTAACTCCAAGATACAAAAAGTTAGGGAGACTCTGGAGCCAGGAATAAAAAGAGAAAAATATTAAGAAGAGATGTGTGCATGTACATCCCTCTACATAAATGAGATGGCAAGCCGAGAGAATCAAAGGAAAGGTAGCTGCCCTGACATAACATCCTTGGTCTTGGAGATGTGACAATAGAAAAGATAAAATACTGTCAGAAATGAAGGTAAGGCCAGCCAGAGTCAGGGGTGAAGATTACGATGTGGGAATCCCCTCTGTATGCTATGAATATGTTTTATTGCCATTGCTTAATAAAGAAGCTACTTCATTGTCAAAAATCAGGTGTTCGAAGGTGTGTGGATTAATATGCGGGTCTCCGATTCGGTTCCATTGGTCCTCCTGTCTGTTCTTATGCCAATACCAGGCTGATTTCAGTACTGTAGCTCTGCAGTACAGTTTCAAGTCAGGGATCGTGATGCCTCCAGAAGTTCTTTTATTGCCCAGGATTGTTTTGGCTATCCTGGGC
>LOJH01001898.1:22833-35397 GCA_001685095.1 Ellobius talpinus
TCAAGTTCTCTTCCTTTCTCCCTTTACCCCTCCTCATCCCCTTCCATCCTCCCTTCTCCCCCACACCCATGCTCCAAATTTTCTCAGGAAATCTTGTCTATTTTCCCTTCACAGGAAGATCTGTATATGTTTCTCTTAGGGTTCACCTTGTTACTTAGCTTCTTTAGGGTCATGGACTATTAGCTCATTATTCTTTGCTTTACAGGTAGTATCCACTTATGAGTGAGTACATAGCATGTTCATCTCTCTGGGTATGAGTTCTCTCAGTACAGATGGTTTTTTTCTACTTCCATCCATTTGCATGATTTGTTCTTGCTTCTTATACTGACTTTTTTTGAATCCATTCTCCTTGGTTGTATACCTGGTTTATCCTGGATATAGTGGGGAGGTCCTTGGTCCTTCCTCAGAGCAAGAACCTTGGAGGTCCTTGACCTCTCTATATCATTCTAGGAGCAGGTTAATCCACCCATGCAGGATATCTCCACTCAACACTTTTGATTTTAATTGTTTAAACTGTTGTACATGTGTGTATCAAATGGTGGGCATGGTCCCTCACATACCACCCTACTCTCCCTATTTCCACCCCTTTATAGTCTCCTTTGTTTCTCTAGATAGTTTTATTTCTACTTTCATGTCACACATACATACATACATACACACATACATACATGCATACATACATGATTTTATGTATCTTCATAAAACCTATGGGTTGATATAAAAACACACTACATTGGTCATTCTGAGACTGGCCTAATTCGTTTAATATTGATATCTGTAGTTGCATCCATTTTCCTGTAAATAATACATTGCCACATATCAAAGTACCTTGAAACTTACTAAGTGAGGCAATAAACATCTATAACGCTAAAGCAGGATTGTTATAAGTTTGAAGCCACCCTGTACTGCACAGTGGAACCTCATCTCAAAAAACAAACCATAGATTTATACATATATAAAACCTAAGAAGGGAGAAGCAAGTTTAGATGGGTGGTTGTAGCTCAGAATTACAAGGCTGTCACTGTCAAGATGTCACTGGAGGTGTCATTTCAGACTCCACTGTAGAAAGGGTCCATAGAGAAGCTTAATTATTACATGATTCCATGCTCTTCCATAGAACTGCATTCATTATGCTCTACATGGATTCTCAAGCACTAGGCCCTCCCTGGCAGGGTAACTTGGGTTGGGATTCCTGGTGACTAGGAAGAAAGTAACAGGCACATAGAGGGAGGAAAGAAGGGAAAAAGGACAAGAGAATTCACATCAGAGAGATAAAAGCATTAGGACCAAGATTGGATTCAGTCTTTGTGTACTTATCTTAAAACTGAATCCAATGATTTCTGGCATTGATTCACTAAAACCAAGGCAGTCTCAGAGACAGAGGAAACATACCGGGATGGATTGCAACAGGTGGGAATTGTTGGAAGTTATGTTAGAGGATAATTACCAGAGTATGGCAATCAGAATTTTGTTCCTGCCATAGTTAGCATCAATTATCAATTTGGTACACCTGGGAAGAGGGACTCTCAAATGAATTTTATCCATTGAATTGATATGTAGGACTGCCTGTGGGATGTTTTGTTAATTACCTATTGATGTAGGAGGACCCAACACACCATGGGTCTATTCCTGAGGATGCAGGAGAAAGGTAGCTGAAAAAGCCAGGGAAAACAAGCCAACAATAGCGTTCATCATGGGCTCTGCTCAAGTTCTTGTCCCCAACTTCCTGTCTTGATTTCCTGCCTTGATTTCCTTAAATGATTGGCTGTAAGCAAAAATAAATACTCAACCTTTTTCTTCCATAAATTTGGTTCAGGAAAAATAAGCATGGCAGATACCTTAGAAAAATGATTTAAAGGAGGAAATGGCTTGTTTTTGGTTTAACATTCCAGAGGATTTAGTCTGTGGAAAGCTGATTCTACTGCTATACACCTCTTATAAACAGGAATGTTTTATAGAGGAAAATTGTTCCACCTCACAGTAGCCAAGAAGCAGTGGAAGAGAAGGAAAAAGAAAGGCGAGAGAGGAAGGAGAAAGCCTGGAACAAGATATCTTTCGAGGACATACCCCAGGTTCAACTCCCTAAAGATTCAGACAACTCAAAGATAAAAAGATCTAACATCAGGGGACCAAGCTCTATGTGAAAGCCTGGGAAGGACATTTCCCATCCATCCAAACCATTATAGCTGGAAGGCTCTGCCTCTTCAACAAAGGGAGACACATAGATGCAGCAGGAAGTTACACCCTTCTCTTCCAACCCTTCTCTTCCACAGGTAGGATGGAGGCATGCTCAGACTGCAGGAAAAGGAGAACTCTGATTTCTTTCCAACCTTCTGGAAATCTTCCTGAGGAATGTAGGAAAAGCAAAGTAGCACTTCTGCCACCCTTCAGCATCTTTGTCCTGGTCTTTACAATGGCTCATGTGACAAATTTAGCCTCCAAGTTTTTATACAACATTTGGATTTGCAGTAATATTCCTTTTTAAAATACAAATATATGGTGCAATTAAATGCAAACTAACTGGACTCCAATTGAGCCTGACTTGACTCTTCATCTATATTTTCTTCAGAAAATGGCAGTAAAGCCCTGTGGCTCACCCTTTGCAGCATGCGCACAGAGTTAGTCCTGCGCCTTTGCTCTGCTGTCACAATAAGGGGTGGACTTTAGGAAGGAGTCATTTCTTTTTCACATTCAAGCAAAAGAATTCTGTTGCTATGTTTTGTTTTGTTTTGTTTTCCTGTGACTCAGTCTCATTGTTTCACTCTGTAGCCAAGCTGTTCTGTAATTCATAGCAAGCCTCCTGCCCCAGACGCTCAACTACTGGGATTACAAGCATGGGGACTCAAAGCTGAACCAAGTACAAGTGTTTTTTATCATTATTTCCATGTCCCTGACTTTATTTACCTTCACTCTTAGAATTTTCTGTCTCTGCTCTGGCATGCATTGTTGTTCTCAGAAATATGAACTATTATATAGAGGTAAAATTCTAATTGAAATTGAATTGTACTGCCCTTTATATATAAACTTACTTAAGCCTAGGCAGCTCTTTAGTAGTGCCATTCTGACAATCCTAGCCTTTGTTGCCTGTACAGTCCTCTGTAGGGTGGGGCACGTTTAGAGCTGCAACCTGTGTAAGACCGAGACATCCAAACCTCCCTTCAACTTCTCTCATACTCGAACCCGCTTTCTGAGGTTTACATATATTAACTTGCAGGAGACAATGTGGTCTAGTTAATACCTTCCTTGAAAGGGATGGCCTTTAAGAAAGGCAAGCTGTAAATTAATGTTATCTTATTCTTGCCGCTACCGATTAAACCATAAACGGTTCTCTCTTTTCTGCCTGAGCACCATTTACTAAGCTGTAGTTGTACTTACTGAATGGACATGAGGTGGCCACAAATGGACAGTCTTCTAAGAGGGTACTCATGTAGAACACTGCTTGCCTACTCCCAAATCTTTGGAGTTTGGTTAGGTGACATTTCCTGCTCTCAGCGTCCTCATTTGGGCCTATGTTTCTCACTCTGTCTCATCTGACACTACCCCTAGGTGGCCGCAAGTGCTCAGAAAATGTAAAACATGATGACTGAAAAAAAGAAAACATATTTTTCCCCAAAGAATCTCACAGTCTTTATGTTATTAGTGTCTTAATTTTGCTTCTGGTTGGCACATAATCCCTTTTGTTTAACCTGCTATTAATCCTGGTCCTAGTAAAGAAATCCCAAATGGCCCAAGACTAGGGTCAGTGTCTGACTGGAGCCTGTAAAGTATTCCTGTTTTTCCCAGCTGAGACAAAGTTGTTAACCGGGGATTATTTTCCATACCATTAAATAAGAAGCTGGCAGAAAGGGATCGGTCCCTGTAATTTTCTGGGATTTGGTAGAAGGAAACAAAAAAGAATTTTAAAATGTTGGCGACTGAAGTAGCCACGGACGTATATTCGTCTTGAAACAAAGGTACTTTTGAAGCAAAGGCTGTGGTGGTGAACAAACAGAGAAAGGACGCTTTGACTGCAAGTTCCTAGTCTCCTCTGGGGAGGGCTATGCCTCTCTGCCTCCTGTTCATCAGCCTTGATTTTGATGGGGAGACTTTTAGTCAGCTGCCTCCATCATTCTGGCACAGACAGAAATGCTTTAAAAAAAAATGTTACACTTCATCAAAGTGTATCGAGAGACTTCACGGTCATTATCTCAATGGCCGCTCTGATGTGCTACAATTGGCAGAGACACAAACAGTAGGGGGTGGATGAGAAGAAAGCCAGCATTTCATGTGGAAAGCTGTCGAGCCTCGCCAAGCTTCTGTCAACAACTCCGTGGTCTGATCCGAAGCACTGGGCCTGCTGATGATGCTCTTGTTTCTGGAGGAAGTAAACAAGAAAATGAATTCCATCGCGCAACAGAGCCTCTTTGTATCTTCAAAATGGTGTGACTGGCCCCAGGCCAGCCACTTTCAAAGTTTGGCTATTTGTGTCATCTGGGCCCCAGCACTGATGGAGACTTTGATTACAGCTTGGACCCAGCTATAAGATCCTTCAGGGGCAGCCACTCAGCAAATAAAGGCATTGATTGGTTGTTGGGTCAATTTAGCCATAAGGGTGCAGGGCATGGCTCTTTTGAAAAGCCTAATGGATTAGCAACACAACCAGCCCCAATGAAGGCCCTATTTTTCAAGTAACTTCATGATGGTGTCCCAGCTTGGCAGGGATCTCTTCTCCCAGAGCAGCTCTGGGCATTTCTTCTTGTCAATACTGAGCTCAAAGGATTAGACACAGCGGATTTTACAATTTAATGAAAACAGCTGTTGAAACAACAATTAAGGCAAACAATAGCTTGCATGGAAAACTATTAATTATGTAAAGTTATGCCAAAAGTGGAATAATCTTTTCTTCAGAGCCCTCTAAACTGATTGGGGACAACCTGGAGCCACCTTTCCTTCCATGGGTCTTAAGTATCAGGAAGTGGGGTCTTCTAAGAAGGGCTCCATTGCTGTGTGTGGGCAGATGTGGAATGTGCGCAGCCTTTGAGGCTGAGCTGGGGATTAAATATTCAAAAGACTAGCCTTTCAACTTTAATTTACCTTGGGCACTGAGTGTTTTCAGATCAGTTTAGAATATTTTCATAAGTGTCTGAGATTTAATTTGAGCCTTAGTAGTTGGGATCCCCAATTTATGCATTTTTTTGTTTTTGTTTTTAAACAAATACATCTATAAAATGCCCTCCTTCAGGCCTAATATGGAGCAAACAGCTCTTAGGAAATGGAGTCTTTTGCTCTTGAGACAAAGTCAGTTTTAATTACATGATGATGATGCAGTTTGGACTAGCAGTCATTCCTTTCCCACCTTTGTTCCCTCCTCCCTGCTAATGGAAGGATTCACCTCCACTTCCTGACCTTGCAGGTACTTTAAATTCATTTCTTCTGTCTTTGAAATTTCTACCCTTGACTAACAGTGCCGGGAATTGACTTACAGCCCTTTGCCCACCCTGTGTTCCACATCTCCCTTTTTTCCCTGTATGGGAATCACCAAGCCAAGAAGTCCCATTAAGAGAGTTATTAACTGCATGCATAAACATTGCCTCCTGACACAGTTAGATTGATTTCTTCTCACTATAACTGCTCTTACACTCTTTCCAGAAAGCCCAACACCTTTTATTCGACTATATTGTTTTAGAAAGGTATTTGGGAATTTAACTGATTTCCTGCTGGAACTTACTGAGAGGGATTTGACACTCTTTGATAATTCTAATAAACCATCAGTCAGGCCTTACTTCCTTTAGGGAAGGAATGAAAGCTTTGCTATTCACAGGATTTCTATTCTAAACTTGTCATCTGAGTTTAACAGTGCATCAATGGTGAGGTACAACTGGTGACTGAGCCGAACGTCCCTGAAACTGCCCAAAAGCTGTCCTTGGCTATCAGCAGTGAGACAGCACCTGCCTTTTTATGAAAATTCCAAATAGGTTTACAAATACCTTTTATATAATAAACCAATTTAATTTATTGATTTCTTAAAGTTAATAAAATGAGTCACCCATAAGGACCCCAACACACATTCTCTGTCTTTTCTTCACCTAGAATACCAGAGTGTAGAATAAGGCCAGCTTCTCATCTTCTAAAAATCAGGTAAAAATCTTGAGTTTATATCTCTATAATGTCCCAGAATATATCCAAGTATGCAAATAAAATTTATTACTATGGTCAAAAATAATAATCCAATTAAGACATATTTGTGTAATGCCTTTAAAATCTAAGTTTAAAGAAATTTAAAACCACATTCACCTTTGAAGTCTAACACCAGCCCTGCTCCACATCCCAGCATCCACCAGTTCATATTTTACACAGGAGCTTACAAAGCTGCATCAGAATTGCAAAAGCAATTATTCTAGTTATCCAGATGTGATTTTTCAATCATTCTAGGAATTTCCTTAGCAGTTCTTATTCCATAGCCACTCGGAGCTCTCACACTGGCATGGCGCTCAGAGATCCTCATTATTAATTCAGCTCATGGAGCTTAATTGGACAAGGCTAGAGCGAATTTGACAAACATCACAGCAGCAGAAAAAGCAATCACTCTTTCAAGATGAAAATTTGTTTGATGTCTTACTGTGTAACTCATTTACTCTCCTCGGGAATCATGTGATCTGAATGTTAATCAGCTATTGATTGGTTTCTCTCCTTGGACAGTCAGGTGACTTGAATATTAATGAACCAGCCCTTGTGGCTGTACTGTTAGGCAACCTTGTGATTGGCTGCCGGGTTAAGATACGGAGATAAGTGGGTACTTGATGAGCACTTGACAGAACTTCACAGAAAATTAAGGCCCTAAAATAGCATGAGAAAGTCTTGTCAAATCAAGCATGATTATCGTTGAATGCTTAAGGAATTCATCATCTGCATGAAATTGATACACTCCAGCAGCAGCAGGCCCTGCAGTCAGCGGGGACTCATCAGATCTTTATTTATATGTGTTCACCAAATCACATTAATTCTGAGAGCTAAAACATGCTAAGGATGAAGGTTATTTTCTGTTCAATCTAATTTATCTATGACAATAATCATCACTAATAATGTGTCAAATTGGATTGCAGTCATTTTCTGCATGTTGCTGATTTGGAAAATAGTGTTAAACCATCCTGCAGTAATTAACAAACGGTAAAGGTATGCTGGCCCTGAGTCATCAGCACATCTAGATGGAAAATTAAGTTTTATGGAATGGATTTATATGTACATGTCCTTATTTAATTCAGAATATAAATTATTCCTGGTAAAAGTGGACATCACTTTTATAACACCATTAAGACCAATAACCACTGAGGGACTTGCCGTCTTCATTTACGCTCTTCTTCATTTCTCCTCATTTTCCATGGCTCCATAACTAACTTTCTGATGTTTGCCACTGTTACTTTACTTGCAAGCACTTATTGTGGTACGGCATGGCCAGGGTAAGAGATGAGAGAACATGCCTCAGTTTACCTGTTAGTCATGGGTGAAGCACATGGTGAGTGGGTTGGAAGGTAGGCAGGGGAGATTACAAATCTAGTAGGGAAATGAGACCTTCCCAAACATTTCTTTTCAGAAAGGGACAACAGGAATTTTGCAGATTAACTCACACAGTGTTTCCTGGGGAATCATTTAAACCTGAATTGTTTTGGCTGAAATATTTTTGTAGAGCAGAATTTTTTTTAATTCTTTTAAAAAATCTTGTTTATTGGAATAATAAAATCTTAAAAATGTATAAATATGTTTCTTTAAGAATATATATATATATATATCCATTAGTGAACTACAGTCTTTGAGAAGAGAATTACACTCTGTAAGAGGGGTGCAATACATACAGCTAAATTGCTGGCGGATTTTCCCACAACTTTCCACACATGGGATCTTAATCCCTAGCCAGCCAACAGAGCCCAGATCCCTCCCCCCTCAGAAGGTCTCTTTAATGATTAAATGAATCTGCTCCAAAGGCTGGCTCCCAGGCTCTCTGATCTAATCCGATCTGATTTTAGCCTATTGCTTCAGCAGGGCATCAGGGAATTAACAATAAGCAGCTTTACCACAAGTGTTTAATAACTCAACACAAGCTCCTTATGACTTGGAGCTGGCTGCTCAGATTCCCATCCAGTCCCCTGCAGACAGTGTGACACACTGGCCAAGCTCACCAACCTGAGGAATTTTTATGCACTACCAAACTGATCGCTTCAAGTTTCTTCATAAATCACACAAAGCAGATTTCAGCATCTTAACAAATTGAAAGGAAAAACAACCAGCAAAACAATCGAGGGGGTGGACAAGAGAGGGTAATGGAATATGTGTCATGAAAGCAGCTGCAGAATCTACTCTGAGGAAGGAAGGGGACTAGCAAGAGGGAGAGGGAAGATGGGAACAGTGGGGGAGGGGCATGAGAACCAAGTATAATGATATACATATGAAAATGTGTGATAGCTTTATATGATAACCAAAGACTTAATTTTAAAAAGGTAGCAAAAGAGAAAAGACAACAGAAGTTGAGGAATTGGGCAGGAGAGTCTTAGCCCTCTAGTTAGGAATGAAAGGAGAGAGGCGGGCATCTCAATATTGTAGAGGAGGACTCAATGTCAATTAACTAATTTCCTTTCTTTCAACATGACAAACTCACACCTAAGTGTTCCAAGCCCACAAGAATCTTCTTTTTTTTTCTTCCCACTGTAAAGGAAGCAATGAGGTTTCAACAGATCTCTTATTGTTCCTTAAACAATGTACCAGGCTTGCAATTAAAGGAGAATTGTGTGTCCTACATGATGCAGAAGGCCAAAATGCAGAGTTAAATTGCCATGCCCCCGGATGTCAAGCCAGACTTCATGGTGCTTAATGTGGTCCCTTGATTATAAAAGGGTGACTGGGAAGTTCCATGTTTTCCCAGGACTGCCCTGAATTCATGCATTTTAGTCTCTCAGGGGTAGCAGCTTCACTTTTTCAAAGATATGTGAAATCTCTACAGATGATTACTATTGAAAACAGAAATGTCCCATGTAAAGGCTTACCTATCGTTATGCAAAGGATCCAGTTGGGAGTCTGTGAGACACTGGTAGGGCAAATAGGCTTTTGAAAGCTGAGTTAGTAGCAGAGGGGGAATTATCATTCTAGCACAAATTGAAAATAAAGCATGTAATCCCAGCCTCCAGCCTCCTTTTCGAACCTTGACCCCTCCCCTGGGAAGGTCAAGGTAGCCCACCAATTCTTGACCCATCCCCAGGAAAGGTCAAGACCACACCCACAGGCTTTTTAAACTGCTCCCCCAAAAAATAAACACATGGTTTTCCCTCTTCCTATCTGGTGGTAGTGTTGGGTGCTTTCCATTTTCCCTCAGGACCACCTGAGAGTGCAGGCGTCTAATTAAACCTGGATATTAATTGGCTCTGATTTGGTCTGATTGGAATTATTTTGCTTTGATGGAGAGGCACGGTTAGGAAATATTCCTAACATCTTGGAGGTCCCATGGAGGGGCTGTTTTCCCACGGGACTAAGACCACATGTTGGAGACACGCTAGTGTCCCCCCCAATCTCCACCAGGCTAAAACCAGCTTCCAGGCTAGATGGCTTTGTCTTGGTGAGTCCTTTTTTGTCTGTTATTAGGGTTTAGGGGCTTTCTGGGCTTTCGCTGAAGTCTTGGTCCACACGGGCTTCCATTGAGATGAAGATTGCTTGGCCAAGGATGCCTAACATTCAATTTTCACAGCCCCGTTTTTTGGCCCAAGGATTGTCTTAGTGGACGCTATGATAGACTTGAGCCACACAACTGGACATAGACTTTTAAAATAGGTGCTTACAATTCAAAGTCAGACCCGTTATTGCCCCTGGGCTGCCTCTTACAAAATCTTTGTAAATTGGGACTCTCCAATACAATCTGTCCCGAGCAGTTAAATTTCTCTACACCTCTACGCACTAACATTTGGCCTCAATATGACCTTGACAATGGGGCACAATGGCCACCAGAGGGAACCCTTGAGTTTACCGTCCTCTAGGACTTTTGTCGCCATGGAGATAAATGGACAGAACTGTCATATGTCCATGGTTTGGGGGCACTGCGTCTGGCCCCTCCCTCAGTAGCCAGTGTCTGGTTCTGGTCGCTAGGGTCACAGCACCTCCGGATTCCCAGCCATCCGGGAATTGGCACCCTGATAGCTCCTGCTGGACCATATAGCCAGAGGCACTGGCCCTCTCCCACTCCCTCAAACCCTTACTACCCAACCCCCTCTGGTGGAGAAACATTCTCCACATTCCTCTCCTTATCTACCCCTACCTACTCGTTTCCCAGCCAAACCGGAAGTTCAAGGTCAACTTTCTCCTCGCCTACCTTCTACTCCCCTTCCCCTACCACATCTCCCTTCCCTTGGACCCCCTCTACACACTGGGCTAACCCCTCCAAAATCTTCCCCCATTTCTTCCCATTCCAGATCTCACCATAACCCTGCCCTTCTCTACCCTCTCTGGGAAGTAGCAGGAGTCAATGGCATTCTTAAAGCCAATGGCATTCTTAAAGTCCATGTTCCCTTTTTTCTTCCAGATCTCTCTCAGATAGAAAAATGGCTAGGTTACTTTTCTGCTAATCCTTCTCTAGCAGCTGCCCTGAGGCCACCAGGACTCCCAGAAGAGGGGACAAGGGAAGTCAACCACAAGGCTCCATACCACCAGAGCTCAGCCTAAGTCAACTTTGCCGGCAGGCTGCTTCAAATGCGGTCTGAATGGCCATTTGGCACAATATTGCCCTGGGCCTCCTACGAGGCCATGCCCTATCTGCCAGCAACCTGGACATTGGAAATCACAATGTTCCTGTGTAGGCTCATCCTCTATGCTATGCCACAGAGGTCCAGCCTCACCAACATCAGCAAGTGAGACTGTGCCAGCCATCAAACTTGTTGGTTTTGCAGAGGATTGACACAGCCCAGACTTGGTGACTCCCATGGCCCTCTCCAAGCCTAGGGTAACACTGCAGGTAGCAGGTTAAGTCCATTGCTTTTCTTTTGGACACAGGAGCTACCTACTCTGTTTTAACATCTCACTTGAGCCTTAAGTTCCCCTCACCAATTTCAGTTATTGGGGTAGACAGGGCCCATTCCTTCCCACTTAAAGCTTTGCCACTGCCCTGCATTCTTGCAAGGCAATTTTTCTCTCATTCTCTCCCAGTGATACCTGTTTGCCTGCACCTCTACTGGGTTGAGATATTTTCAGCCGCTTCGGGGCCACACTCACTTTGGCCCCCCACTCACTCTCCTGAGTCACACTTTCGTCTCACTTTAAAAGCCTGACAGGTTCCTACCCCAGACTGTTCAGTCCCTACTCTCCCTGATCCAGTAGACACTTACACTTACACCCCGTGAAGGCTAGTCACCACCAGCCAGTCCTAGTTCTCCTTAAAGACCCTTCCTACTTCCCTTCCAGACCCCAGTTTCCTATTTCTGACACCCACCACCAAGGTCTTAAGCCAATTATCACCCACCTCCTATCTCAAGGACATTTAATTCCTATCAACTCACCCTGCAACACTCCAGTTCTTCCCGTGTGTAAGCCCTCTGGCGCTTACCTGGTTCAAGACCTCTGCCTCAAAATGAGGCAGTTATTCCAGTTCACCCACTGGTTAAGAACCCTTACAATCTCCTGTCTAACCTCCCTCCTACCACCTCCTACTTTACTGTTCTGGGCCTAGAAGATGCCTTCTTTACTGTCCCTGACTCATACTTCCTCTTTGCCTTCACCTGGGAGGACCTTGACTCCCGGTCCTCCAGAGAGCTTACATGGACTGTTCTCCCTCAGAGTTTTTGGGACAGCAGACATTTCTTTGTCCAAGCTTTGACTTGAGATCTCTCAAACTTCGATGCAGGTTCTAGCACACTCCTTCACTACGTCGATGACCTGCTTCTCTGACATCCTACATTTTCTCTGTCCCAAAAGGCCACCTTTACTCTCCTGAACTTCCTTGGATCCCTGGGATATCGAGTCTCACCAACTAAAGCTCATCTGTGCTCTTCTACAGTGGTATATTTGGGTGTTCAACTTAGCCCAGGGTCTAAGACCCTCACCTCTGACAGGATCCAGGACCTGCAGGATTTACAGCCTCCAACCACAGGGGCTCAAATCCTCTCATTTTTGGGCCTGCTAGGGTTCGTCCACCACTGGATCCCTAACTTTGCCATTACAGTCAAGTCTCTGTACCAGGCAGCCAACGAGACCCTCACGCGGCCTCTCACCCACCCAACCATCATCCGCTGCTATTTCTCTCCACTGAGAGATGCCTTTCTAACAGCCCCTGCTCTTGCTCTTCCAGACCCCACAAAGCTTTACCATCTCTATACAGATGAGAGGTCAGGAGTGACCACAGGAATTCTCACCCAACAGGCTGCGCCTTTTAATTGGACTGTTGCCTTTTTATCCAAACAGCTGGACCTCACTGCCTGTGAGGCAACCATGCCTGAGAGCCTTGGCAGCAATAGCTGAACTTGCTCAGGAAGCTCACAAGATAACTTTGTCTGGGCCAGTCATGGTATATTCCACCCACCACCTCTCAGACCTTCTGAGACACCTCTCTCTCTCTCT
>LOJH01001899.1:18368-28945 GCA_001685095.1 Ellobius talpinus
TAGATCAAGCCACCCAGCCATGACTGTAACAGTCACCATTCCCAAAAGTGCCATGCTGGCTAAAGAAGCAGCTCAGCCATTAAAGGCTAAGGCTTAAAACCCAAAAGACAAGAGTTCGGTTTCTAAAAGTACCATCCACTTGTGAGCTGGAACAGGGAAGAAAAGAAGGAGGCAGGAGGGGGGAAAGATTCTCCCAAAGTAGCAAGAGGGAGTAAGGAATTACCTAATGTCTTTTCCGGACAATGTCACAATCTACTAAGTTCCTGGTAAGTACCATTCAAGGGTTTCCTCAAGGAGATGACAAATTCCTAGTGTTTCAAATATCATTGTCAACTGTCATCCCAAGTCTCTTGGTGAAGAATGTACCCCTAATGCTCCTTTGGGAAAACTTAATACAACCAATCATACAATGTGGGCACGATGCTTTGCAAACAGAAGCATAAACCATAAAGAAAGGGAAAGAATAAAAGTCAAGAGGCATGAATACTCTTCCGAATGTCTACACCCGGAGAAGGAAGGGCTCAAAAAGGAAACTTAAAGCTAAAAAACATGCTGTCTGCCAGGTTGTACATGCCTGAGTTACCTGGTGTTGGTCTTCGGTACCTGGGCATTGTCTGTCCTTACCGTGCAGAAAGGGAATGGATAGGGTAACATAGCCAGGAGGGAGAGGGAAAAGAGGGAGGGCCCTAGACAGTTGAGATGACATCCCTCTGCACAAGCAGCAGCAACTTTTGTGTCATCTTTTTTTTGTTTAAAACTGTAAACAGCACCGCTTAAAAATAAAATATATCAGAAAAGAACAATTGATAAACATTGTTTCCATGAATATAAAATGCAAACAATATAAAAATAGATAATTGGCTTTTGATATATATATTTATATATATATTAAAAACAACTTGGATGCAACATACATATGGGTAAACTTGAAGTATCCCTGGTAAAGCCCCATGCCTCCCTCTAGCAAGTGAGCCTAGGGGCCGAGGGCAGCGGTGGCACTGGTACAGGTGAAAAAAGCCACTGGTGGCAGGATGAGAGCATGCACCCAGCATTCTGAGTGTGCAAAGCTACTTCCCTCCTTGGTATAGCACTAAGAGGAGGGACACTGGCATTTACTGAAACCATTATCCACGAGGCTTGTGGTCTGGTATCCGAGCTAAAGCCAGATGATCCCCAAGGTAGGGCTTCCTTGGAGAATCTAAAGCACCAAGAAATTGGCATCCTGGCTTTGGAAGAGGCCTGCTAGGTGGCCTTCCTTACCCACATTCACTGGTCCTCTAAGGACTGGGCTATCGAGGAACACTCAGGATCAGAGCTGACATTATAGTGTTAGGTAACAAGATGATGCTAGCCCTCTTCAGTCATCACATCTCCCCATGAAGTCACAACCAAATGCATTGTCTGAGGACCTACAATGGAGACAGGAGGTTCATCTGGCCCCAGCCTCAGTGCGGACATGATAGCGTCACTTCCGGTAGTTGGGGTTATATTTGGTGTCAGGCAGGGAAGTACGTGCCCATGTTTGGAGAGATACCTGGAGACTGGTTGATTTTTTCCCATTGTTAACCATGTTGTCCTATGATACGTCCTCAGCCAGATCTTTCCTTTTTCTAGGCTGCATCTACCATTTATTTTATAAAGGAGTTTGCTTCTATAGCCATATATCTTACTGTTCCGCTTTAGGTTGTGAAGATTTTGTCCCCGGGCTAGCAGCCTGGTCAGTGAAAGGACTTTTAGGCAATGATGTTATCCAACCCATAAACTTCTATTTAGCCCCAGGTCCTACTCTGAGGTATGACTTTTCAAAGCACAGCGAAATGTGTCTGAGTTATGGCAGGTCCCTTCAGAGACACTGCACTGTGATGTCCTTCCGGACCTTGAGGGCAACCCTCAGCTATAGATGAATCGCCTCTTCCTCTTCCAAAACAGGCTAGTAGCCCTTCTTCTCCAGTGGGTCATGGAGGCTGTTCACAGTTCTGCTGCCTGCTGTGGATGGCAGCCAAATGTAAACAGGAGCTCCAGCTGACTTGAACAGGCAAGAGGTGTGGTTTTTCCTGTTCTAAAGGCAATTGGTGGTTAATTACTACCATCCAATCGGGCCAAGCTCAGCCTCACTCTCCCAGAACAGCTCTGGTGAGAGGCCAAGTGGTTAAAACCTGGGCATTTGTCTCTTAGAACAATGTGGTTGGGGTAAGGAGGCCCTTTCTCACTATCTGTAACTCTCCGATTCCACAATGGATACACATCTTCATGATGTAGCCAACATCATCCAAGAGAGCTGGTCTGAGGTCCTGGAGGGTGCTGCTGGGGCCAGGCAAACTCATGGAGTCACTTTCAGGGATTTAGCTTTTTCTAACCAAGTCTGCTCTTTTTTTGGAGAAAGGTACAGGGCCAGTCCCAATCTTAGAAACAGTGACAAACACTATCATGGATATATTCCCTGACAACAAAAGCAGGTCCACAAAGTTATCCTGACTAAGAAGGCCATCAGCATCTGTTCCCAAGGTAAACTGCCACATCTCTGGCAAGAGCTCTGTTGATTATCTTCACTTAATAGAGGTGAGAATGGGGACAGGGCAAAAGCTAAAAGAGTACTAACTTAGATCAACATATCCACTCTAAAATATGGTATTTCCAATAAAAAATCTTTTTACAATGTCTTGCTATGTAGCCTTAGCTGGCCTAGAACTCACTATGCAGACCAGGCTGGCCTCAAACTCATAGAGCTCCACCTGACTCTTGCTCCCAAGTGCTGGGATGAAAGGCATGTGCCACCATGCCCGGCCCAATAGAAAATTTAAAAGAAACTGTCTCATATGGATGATTAAGGAAAGTTGAACTGGCCAAGATAAGCCGCTGCAATGTCTTCCAGATAGCAAGCTCTTCCCCAGTAGTAGTGTTTCCAACTTAGTTAAGAGTGAAAACTGCTAGGCTGGGCTTGGTAGGAGGTAGAGATAGGTGGACCTCTGTGACCTAGACACTGTCCTGGTCTACATGGTGAATTCCAGGCTAGCCAAGACTAAAACATGGGATCTTGTTCCCCCAAAAAAAGAAAAAGAAAAAAAAAACCTGCATGGATGTAAGAGAAGGGAGGGTGCTGTTCATTTCATAAAGGATTGCAAGTGCCATGCAAATCAGTCCTGCAGCTTGGCAGAGCAAGGTCACGTTACAGTCTTTCCTCTCAAAGAAGCCTGGTCCTTTGACAACACTAAGAACTTGGCTAATAGGGAGATGAATGTTTTTTTTAGAGTGCCCACAACAATAGGTGAGACACCTTTGGCACCCTGTCTTGGAAATGTAAGCTTGGAACCACTTCACAAAAGGGTGGGCAAGGATTAAAGAACTTTTTTGATTTGAGAGGAAGGGTAGGAAAGCTTTTCCATCCTAAGCTGAGTTGCTTCAAACTCCGAAGTCGGAGATCCCTTCTTAGTGTCTGGGATAAGTGGATCTCTCTTTCTGTTTTCCCCATTTCCATCCCACAAAACCCAATGCCTTATAGTCAAGCCCAATTTAGGTGGCTTCTCTTCCCTTATCTCAATTAAGAGACTACATGCCTTGTGACGAGATTGTGAGAATTTCAATTACGGGGGGGAAAGGGGGAATTTCTAAAGTGCCTGCAACAGCCACAGGCTTAAGTAACAAACAAGGTATCATTCCACAGCTCAAGACCCCACAGCAGTTTCTACAATCTACCTATCTTTGTACTCTGCTTGAGTATAGACCCATTTATTTCACTCCATTAAGGGGATTAGTGCTTTTGTCTTCAATCTAGACTATGCCAGGCCAGGTTTAAAGAACATCATCTAGCTGCAATACCGAAGTCCACAGCAATAGGGAGCGAGACACATACTACTTGATCCACTCTAAACATAACTAACTGGGCAAATAGATTATAGTCATTTGATGTCACAGAAAATGGGTTAGGAAGGATATGTACCATAACTTTATATTGCTAATAGCCGGAAAGCCTCCCATCTCTGGGTGAGAGTCAGTGCAAAAATTGGCTGCTCATCAGTGGTTTCATTAGTCAACAAGGAACAAGAGACAAGGGGCTCAGCCTGCAAAAAGGATGCATCCCAAGCCCTATATGGGTCAGAAGAAACCCCAAAGCAAAAATTGGAGCACAGAAGCAGCAGCTTCCCTGGGCAGATGTACTTCGGCTGAATGAACCTGGCCAAAGATGGCAGAGGGAGGTGGGAAAACAAAGTGACAACTCAGAAGAGTTTATCTTGGCCAAAGGGATGTTCAAGTTAAACAGCAACCCCCACCCCCACCCCTCTGCCCAACCCCTGACCCCCATTCACATGCTCAGGTCTCCACTCTGGAACTGATGACTATTTGGCTAGGTTTCCATTCATGGCAGTGGAGGAGTAGCTGGTAGAGAGTGAGGCACCTTGCTCACCCCTCTCCTTTGACAGGTCAAGGTTGGAAGCTCTGTAGTGATTGGGTTGAAGTTGAAGGGGTTCAGGCCGCACCCTGGGCAGCTGAGGGATACCATGGGTGATGCCTACAGGCTTGGCTTGAGCCAGAGAGTTGCCTCCAGAAAGGCAACTGGGCTCATCTACAGGTAGTAGTACATCCCGAGGCCTTGCCCTCCCACTTTGGGAGGCCTGTGACTGAAGATTATAGCAAGGACCCATGGGCAGGGGTAGGTGTGAAGGTTGAGAGAGCTGAGACAGAGTCTCTCCAGGTACTATTGGAAGCCCTGGCCCTGACAATGCCATTGCCACAGGAGGTACGCAACAGGTTGCCTGCCCATATGAAGCCTGACTGAACGGCTCATTCAACTGACTGTGGCTAATCCAAGCAGGGTCTGGCTCCAATGGAAGAGGACAGTGAGCCCAGGTAGGCCAGTCATAGGCCCCTGGAGGTTCAGTGTAGAGGGACAAGGGACTATCTCGTCCCCATTCTCCTTCCTCTTCTTCGCCTTCTTCATCTGAATCTTCCTGATGGGCCTGTAGCTCATCAGACTCCATGTAACCCTGGGCTAGGTGAGAATTAGAGAGCTCCATCTCTAGGGTCTCTGCGTTGTCAAGGGAACGGCTTCTCCTATTGAGTGCCATTGCAGCAGGTGGAGGACGAGGGTGTATGCCAGGGAGTCCCAAGTATCGAGGGAGGCTGCTGACACCCCAGGGCAGGCCTTGGTAGAATCGACTGTGATAGCTGTTGAAGGCATGTTTGTGGTAATAACCCAGCTCAAAAGCTTCCAAGGAGGCTGTGAGGTCTTCGTCATTGTGGAACTCAGGGTTTTCTTCACACTTGCCTTCTCCATCCCGTTCCACATCAGCAATGTCAAAGGTGACCATGGGGGGCAGCTCAGGGAGGTTTTGAGTGAAGGATGAGTCAGAATCGGAGCTGCAGGACATGCTGGAAAACAAGTTTCCATTGCTGGTAAACTCTACTAAAGCCTGGGAGAAACTCACAGTGGCATTCCCTTCCTTCTCATCCTCTTCTTCCTCTGGCTCCTCAGGGGGTGAGTAGCTAGGGTAGGCCCTCCTGGGAGAGCCTCCGAAATTTGCTTCTTGCATGTCTGGCTCAAACATAGCATCACTCTGGAAGAGCTGCATCAAACAAGTACTTTGATCTTTTTTGGAGCAAGTTCCCTCAAAACGCTTCTCCAGAGGACGGAAATCCCGCCAGTCTGGTTCACTGCTAGAAGTAGCAGGGAAAGCTGAGGTGGTTCCCCGGTGGAAAGTCTGAGAAGCTCCCGAATTCCCTGCCACAAGGCCCATCACTGACGGGCCTAAGGGCCTCATCTGATACTCCAAGACAGGTTTCTCCTGCCGTACCTGGGTCTCTCGGATTCGACCCTCTTGAGCATGGACCTCTCGGACCTGGGCTTCTCGGGTTCGGACATCTCTGCTGTAAGATTCCCGAGTGTGGTTGTCTCGAGCATAGGCCTCCCTGGTGTGAGCCTCTCTAGCGCATGCCTGTTGAGCTTCACACTGCTCCCGGCGAAGCTCCCAGTAGAGCAACTGCTTCTGGATGGCCACTAGCCGTTCTTCCTCTGTTTCCATTGCTCCGGGTGGCCGAGAAGAAAAGGGCTCCAAGTTCAAAAAAGGACCAAACATCTCAGAGCCTCGACCATGAAGGTCGTAAAGGCAGTCATCCCCAGGTGGCGAGTTCTCAAGACTGTCATCTGGCTCATAGAACTCATACAGGGCATCACCACTATAGCTGTCTCTAGGTAGACAATCCCTATGGGCAAGGCCCAGAGCCTCACCTGAATCATCCTCAAATCCTGGGGTGGTCGAGTCATAATAACCTTCATCGCTATTTGGAGCCGACTCTTGCTGGTCACTCTGAGGAGTCAAAAGTTCTCCAGGGCCTAGGCTAGGATAAGACTGAACTGGGTCAAGGAGCATATAGCCCTGGTGGCTAGGAGATGTAGCAGTATGGTAGCCCAGGTTCAGATTAGATCTTGGGTATATCTGGGCATTCGCCCACAGATACTCTAAGTCACCATCTTCCTCCCCATCCTTGACCTCCTCTTCCTCATCCTCTAATTCTACCTCCTCATCCTCTTCTTCCTCATTGTCATCATCATCCGGCAAGGCCATCTCCTCCCCACCTCCTTGGTAGGTCACCAAGCAGGAACTTCGCTTGGTCCCATCTCGGTTGGCCCTCTGGCCACCAGACGCCATGCTATCTGTCATGCTGTCCATATCTTGTTCTGCTATAATGTCACCACAACCTGTCAGTGAGTCAAAGCTTTTCAGGGATGTGACATCCCCAAACAGGAGGCTAAGCTGATCTCCAGCAGGGCCATTGGGTAGGTTTGCCTCTACCGTCACCACCTTGTCTTTTGTTTCTGAAGTGTGGGAATCCTCTAGGCCACTAGCTTCAGGAACAGGCTTGGGCTGTATGAACTCTGAGGCACAGGTCCTTGTGAGTTTTTCTGGATTTTTACAGGCTGTCTTGTCAGTAGTTGGTGAAAAATGTTCTAGTGCTGGAGAAATTTTTGGTCCAGGGCCATCCTGGGGCTTGGCATTTTCCTTTCTAGCAGCTTGGAAGATCTCCTCAGAGCTGGGCAGAGAGGCTGAACTTACCTGCTCATGAGACCGGGTTCTGGCCCCCTCAAGGTCCTTTGCCCCTGGTCCATTTTGATCAGTTTCAGAAACCTTGCTCTTCCGGTGACGGCGGATGCTGCTAAAAAAGCCTTTCAGGCCTTTCTTAGGCTTGTGTACAACTCCAGCTTTCTCTGTGGCTTCAGTCCCAGATGTCTTATGTCTAGAGCCTATCTCCAAAGCTCCATGGGCACTCTGGGAGCTAGGAAACTGAGAAGGTGACTTGGACAAAGGTACAGAGAGGCCTGTTTCTTCGATGACAACATCTTCAGGGCCATGAGCTGCCTCACTCAGGCCATCGTGGGTCTTACTCTTGTTTAGACCCTTCTTAGAATTGCCTTTCCCAGAACCTTTGCTTCGTCCACCCCCAAAGAAACTAGGCAGAGTACAGATTCCCTTCTTGCCACCAAAGAGTTTCATGGCAGTTTTCTTCAGCCTACCTGGGCCGGATAAGGGTGGCTCTGACGCTGGTCCTTCTGTTGTCTCCATTGTTTTATTCTTGGCTCCCTTTTCAGCTCCCTGGTCTTGGGTATCTCTAGAGTCTGTTGCGCCCTTGATCTGATCAGCTTCATCCTTTTGAGTCTCCATGATGGTGACAGCTCTTCCACTGGAAACACAGCCTTTGGATTTCAGGTGCAGCTACACCATGATCAGTCAGGAAGCATCACAGCTGGGTCTGATGGAGATAAGGGAGACAAAGACAGAGACTGGTGAGCCAGCACACAGGATAGCTTTGTTTTTGTGGGTGATTATTGTCTAAGGATTGAATGGGACCAGAGAGAAAATAAGTAAACACTGGTAAAACCTTAACTATTCCGTATGTTTGCTTTGCTGCTCTAGCTTCTTCTGGGTCCCAGAGCAGTAAAAACCCTACACTGAGCAACAGGCAGCAATCATTAGCTTCCTCCTCACTAGCCTTTTAGGTGGCTCAAAGTACAGGGATGGGGGAGGATTTGACAGAGGCAATTGTAGACGTGCAAAAAGCCCAATTGTCCATGAGGAAGCTTATCAATGATTGGGCTGGAGTCAGGAAAGGAATAGAGAGGCTGCTTCTAGCCTCACTGAACTTTTGAAAAGTAGGTGGTGAAGGTGATCATTGAGTCTTCCCTGGGTCCTACTAGATCCAGGCCTCAATTGAACACTGATAGCTGGGCTGGGAAGAAAAGCTCATCTCCGGCTTTATCTTCTGCCCATAGGTTCTCTTAACATTGTCACTAGGACAATGGCCAAACCTTCTGGACTCCAGAGATGGAACACTATTGAGTTGCAGATCAGGGCTCTAATCGGCAAAAGAATCTTCTGGGCTCCAGTATCCTTTGTCCAAGAGGTCTACCAAGATCCACGTCCGTAAACCCCTGTAGAGACTACGTGAGGGGTAGGTCAGGATCAGGTTCTCTACTGACTGTCCTGCTGCCGGGGGACTTTAATTTTGTCCTTGGCAAGAGTAACCACCAGATTCTACCAGAGCAAACATTTTCTTCCACTCTGTTCCTCTCATTATCTTTGTCCCCATCTAACTTGAAAAATACACAGCCCTACGTGATTCATGTTCCTAGCCTACAATACAGATTGAACTAAATAAACCTGGTGTAAGCTGCAATAGTCTGGTCAGGGCTTCCTAATCCAAGTGCCAAGAGAATTGGAATAAAAAGAAGGGTTAGCCTTGTATACCAGCCTCATCATTCCCTTAGTCCCTGACAAGGCTAGTGTCTTCCACTGACAGTGAACGTCTGACCCCTAAAGCACTATTGAGCCTGCAGAAATCTGGCGATCCCTCCTTAGGAAGTCGCTCCCTCTCTGAACCTTCTTTTGTAGATCTAGGGTAGCAAAGGGAGACAAAACAGCTTTAGGGATTGAGAGGGAAAGAGGCTAGAAACGGGGAGAGGAAGAAAGGGAGAGGAAGGACTGCAGCAGTCTAGGAATCACTAGCTGGTCCAGGGACTGGATGCCACATTATTAAGGTTCACACAGTCATCTGCAGTAGAATACTGCACTGAGGCTGAAGAGAAAACAGCAACTATACTCTAGTCCTTGATTTCATTAGACAAAAATCTCCTAGAATTTAGGTTCCTATCTTCCAAACAGTTTTGTGTCTGGTACCTCACCTACTTGATACACTTAAAGAGTAACCCAAGTTCCATTGAGAGCACTCTGCTAACCAACCAGAGTAAAATGAGCTCTGGTTTGGAGATGAGAGAAAAGCTTATCTGATCTTCTCTGTGAAGATAGATGAACTGCTATATTCTCAGGTTATGCATTTCTCTGTGCAACACACTGTGACTTTATGCTCTGCAAACTCAGCTCTGTAACAGACAATCCCCTCACCACTAAGCACACAATCACCCAGACTTCTACGATGCACACTGTAATGAGAACATGGCCCATCATCGATCTGAATTCTTTACTTTTCACAGTGTTAATCGTTTCACATCAGCCTTGAAAACACTAGCAGTGGATAAGGGTGACAGCAGTGAAATTATATGTATTTCCTGTTGTGAAATTCATGTGTTATTTTCAACCTCTCTGAATATCCAGTAGTGACAGAATAGCCTCTGCTTCTCAGTTTCTTTGTTTTTGTTTTTAGAGACAGGGTCTCTGTCCATAGTTCTGGCTCTCCTCAAGCTTGGTATATAGACCAGGCTGGCTTTAATGAGGCTTGAAATAAACTTAAAAGGTAGAATATTCCTTGGGCTCAGTTGTCTTAACCAAAAATCAATGTCTGGGGAAGACCATAGACCTTAGGAGAGAATCTACTACTACTATTTTGCTAAATGGATTTCATACCGAACAGTTTTCTAAGTACTTATCTTTGAACTCTGAGATCAGTGAAGCCTCATCAGAGCTTATTTCTGCAGTAGGCAGTAATTAATATAGAGGCTCACAACTGATCAGTACTCACATAATAAGATAAGGTGGAATGCTCAGCCTTAAATGCAAATCTAGATCACATTCCCTACCCCCAAACTCAGGGATCTTTATGAAAGGGAGGGCAGAAATACTGTAAGGCAATAGAGGGAAGCTGCAAAAGATTTTCTGGCTACGGCAGGGCGGTCACACATGAACTCTCAGCAGCTGTGACTACATACACAAGACCTGCACTAGATCAAGCTAGCCAAAATTTCACTGTGCACTAGGGAGAGCCCCAAGAACTCCTTTCCCTACCTGAAGAGCTGCTGGGTGCTGGAGGAGGGACAGTCAGTTTTCTTCAGGAGTGCAGCCCCTAGTGTATTGCCTAGGCTCCAGTGGATAGCCCTATATCCACATGGATAGGGTAGCACAAATTGGGCTTGCTGGACTAGAAAACAAAGAAGGTGTGAAGCTGTAAGAGAGATGGTAGAGGGGACCAGAAGGAGGAGATGGGGGATGGGGGATGGTGGATGGATAGGATCAAATACATTTTTATACATGTATGAAATTCTCAAAGAACAGATAAGTAGATAGGTAGGTAGGTAGATGGACACATAGATAGATAGATAGATAGATAGATAGATAGATAGATAGATAGATAGA
>LOJH01001899.1:33041-45779 GCA_001685095.1 Ellobius talpinus
ACACACACACACACACACACACACACACACACACACACACACACACAACAAACAAAACATTGACTTGAGAATCCAGGTGCTACCCATTCAGCCTGGAACAGCTTTCCTCATCAGCAAAGCTCTCAGCACTACTTTCAAACTACGAAACATATCTTCCGTTTCCTTGGGAGATAAATTTGAAGGGCCCAAAAAGGCTCAACTAGGAAGCTGCCAAAGTGCACAACTTCGAGTTTGAGCTACCTAAAGATAATGACTTCTCCGAGCAGGGCGATGGTGGTACACACCTTTAGTGCCAGCACTCAGGAGACAAGAGGCAGGCAGATGTCTGTGAGTTAAAGCGGCTTCCAGGACAGTCAGAGCTGTTACACAGAGAAAAACTGTCTTTAAGAGCTGTTACACACAGAAAAACTGTCTTTAAAAAAGTTAAAAATAAAAAAGATAATGAAACAAAAGATTATCTAGTACTCAAGTAGTACATTACTAGAGCCCACCAACTAGACCTGAGGTCAATACTGGTGGCGGGAAGGAAGGGCTGCTGGTCTGGATCTTTTTGGTGGAACAGTGGAGGTGGTTGAGAGAGTCCCTCTCACCCACTCCCGCAGCCATCCTTTGATAATGGGCAGCAGCCCTGCTGTGGGAAGGCTCCTTTCCAGAAAGTAACTCACGGACTCCAGATGCAGCACAAATCCCAAACCTGGCCTTTTATAGTTCCCATGATTCCCTCACCAGTTTCTCAATCTCCTTGTTCACATACTCATTCTCGTCCTTGCTTACTCGGTTTCGGGCAAGCTTCAGTCTGTCCACTGAGCTTGCTCACAGGGACTTCCTGGCTCATCGGCACTGCCCCATCTATCATGGAGCAGGGGCTCGGGATGCTGGTTCAGGTGCGCTCTAATTCAGCTGGAGCTTGCCAGCCTGAAACTGGGGTGATGTCAACTTCACCCCTTACAGCAGAATGCTTTGAGAAAATCTCTCTCTGAGACAGATGTGTCTGATCTGTGAAAGGGAAAAAAATTATTTACCTACCTTGCAGGGTTGTGGTTATGGATTAAAGATGATCAACACAAAGGCAAACGAATTACTCTGCGCAGAACAGATACTGCAGATGAGACTGCTTACGGTCAAGGTACCTTCTCTGTAGCTGTTCCTCAGCTGCCACCCTGAGTCCCCTGAAGATGACACAGGCCTTCCATTCAAACCCCTTTGTCTGACCTTCACCATCTGCTTCTCCTGCCTGCCCCTTGAAAATGTTGTAGCCTTACTTCACTGCCCTATGGTCTCAGCTCCAAATATACAGGACTTTTATTCCATTCAGAAGATAGGGTACCAAGCCACAACCTCTCCCTAGAGATGGGTTTACCTGATGATTTTTCTTTTCCTGTTTTATTTTTGTGTTGTTTGGGTTTTTTTGGTGCTGGGGTAAGAAACATAGTACCTCCTGTGTGCAAGGAAAGTATTCCACTCCTCAGCCACACCCACCCCTGAGGAGCTTACTGATGCCCCAGATTTCTTTTAGGGATCATTACTCAGTTCATAATCAGGACGGGGCCTTTGAGATCCACATCCTTGTCCCTCCCTTGGAGTCTCCACTGAGGTAGGGACTATGTCTGCATAGCCTCCCAGTGTGTCAATACTACTCAAGCAAAAGCAAGCTCGGAGACAGGGTACACCTCCTCTATCTATTCAGAAAGGCTGTAAACTACTTCCTCTTGGGGTGAAAACTTTATCATCTAGTTTATCTGCCTAAACAGGATTTGCCGGAGAAACTGATAACATCAGGAGTTTCCCTTTTCAGTTTCAGGCAGGACCTGAAGGAGAGGAGAAACCAAGAAACCGCGAGGGAGAAAGTTGGAAACCCCTTCTCTGTCTTTGCTTCTGAGGGACTGGGATTTAGCAGTTCCATATATTCCCTGACAGGCAGAGGGACAAGCAAAGGGGTCCATGGCTAGCTAGGTAATAAAGACTGTGAGCTTCCAACGTGGCTCACCCTCCTGACCACAAAGCCTGGCAGCTTAAAACAAAAGCCTTGCAGGCTTTTCTCCTGCCAGAGGCCCCCTGCTGAGGGGCTGGCTCAACAAGTTCAAGGCCAGATCAGGACGTGTTTACACAACAGTTGTGGGTCAATCAGCCATCCCCAGTCTTTCTTTAAACTAACCAATCCTAAATTAGGGAAGGAAGTTCATTCAGAGGCTTAAAAACAAAATACAAGCTCTCCAGGAGCTGCTAGGCTTATGCTATCTATCCCCTATGTATTGCCGCGGTCATTCCCTCTGTATGCTTCCTCTGTATGTGTGTGTGCGCCTGTGTGTCTGTGTGTTTCACCAACCATAATAAAAACCTTTCTTTACTGGCTGATTCCATCTGCTCCTGTTTGCCGTATCCCAGAATTTCTCCACTGCTACCTGCACATTCAAGGTTTCCCCTGACTTTTAATTACTTAAGTGGAGAGAAAACAAAACTGATCAAAACCCCTAGACAGTAATGGTTCTACAAGTAAACTCCTGGCATGATAAGCTTGCTGCTGTTTCTCTCATTCCCTTATTTCTCTAGACAAGCAAAGCAGGGCTGTTTCTTCCACACACACTTTGAGTGCAAATATGACAGTTCTTGAGGCGCCAATTTTTCCCAAATACCTTCCTCTTTCTGACACTTCCAGGCCCCAACATTGGACAGGCCTTTATCTCCTGACTGAGAGGCAAAACAGATAGGAAAGGAGTGGGAATTCCCATGATGCACTGGCACATGAACCCGGGCAGCCTTCACTTTTGAGGAATGGGATGGTGGGAGGAGGGGGCAGTTCATCAAGTGGAGCTTGCTGGAGACCTTGGGGTACAGCATAAAGGGTATCACACAAGAGCAATAACTTCTCATTAAATTATTGTGTGACCTTAAGCATGCCTTGCTTCTTTCTAGGGCACATCTACGACCATAGGGATCTTAACTGCTATTCTACACAAAGATCTGTGGGGCTGAGAGAAAATGGGTTAAAAGAGGTCTAGAGGATATTTCTTAGCTTTCTCTAAGTAAGTATCTAGGCCAAGATGCCCTTCCCACCCCACTGCCTATGAAAGGCCAAAGGGAAGCTGATAGTATGGAACCTTTTTCTGGAGACAGCACAGTCCCCAGTTCTATTTCTAGATTTTGAGGTAGCCACTTGTAGCATGCTTTCAATCCCGTTCTAAGATCCCATTTCAAAATCCTTTCAGAAACTCCATTCCTGGCCTGGGTATGATGGTGGACCGCTTTATCCTAACCATTCAAGACAGGCAAGTATCAATGAGTTCAAGGGCACTGGCCTACAAAGCCAGTTCCAGCACAGCTGGAACTACCCAGTGAGATAACCTCTCAAAACAATAAAAACAACCCCCCAAAAAAACTACACACACACACACCCTAAACACCCATTGTTCAATGATCTCCCCCTAAAAAAGATTAGCTCACCATTCCAATGTTTGGCACTTGGGAATTCCCACCACTGGGTCCTAATCTCTTTTGTACCTCCAAGCTAGGCCATCTCAACCTGCCTGGCAGCCACTCCCTTTCTTTTCTAATTCTGCCTCCTCTTTCTCTACCAAACTCCTGTACGTCCCAGCTGCTTTACAAGATGACACCCCCACTGCATATATGGATCTCTTCCATGGCACTTTGCCTGTAGGCTCATGAATCAGCAGCCAAAAGTATGCAGAGCCCCAGGCTTTGAGCAGTCCAGACCCCAAGGTTATTATGGAGGGAACTGATTATGATTTTCTCCTTTAATGTAGCCACCCAATCCCCCTTCCACCCACATTAGGCACTATATATATATATATATAGCCTTGCATACCATTTCCTTAAGTTTCATGGACTGGGACAAGCAAACTAAGGCTAAAGGTGTTTTCTAAAGCTCTGCAAAGACAGCAAGTCCTTCTGGAACATTCATTCATTAACCGCTAGATAATGCTAGGAGCTGAAGGGTTAGAGCTGTAGGCTAAGTTTTATTTACCCCCTGAAGGTTCTGAGAAAACCTGGGTGTCTAGCAGAGGGAACAAGGCAGTTGGAGGAGCTCAACTATAGAGGAGTTTCAAGAGAGAGGTCTGGGCGAGGAGCAGCAGCTTGAAAGGCCCCAGGGCAAAGAGGGTGGTGGAGAACTGGGGCCTGAAAGGAAAAGGACTTGGACAGGAGCAGGGTGAGAGTGTGCGAGGGTGGAAAAGGTGGCTGCTGGGCTGAAGGGAAAGCAGCAGAAAGCCAGACCTGAGATATAAAAAGTTCAGCTGCAAATAGAAGCTTGTGCTGAGGTCTGTGAAGCACAGGCAGGGTGACAATGCTGTAGTATCTGCCATCCTGGCTGCCATCAAGGAGGTTCCATGCTAACCTTCCTAAGTAAGAGATTAATGGGTCTCATTGCGCCTCTTTAAAGACGTCCAGCCTTTAGAGTCCCTTAGTCAACTCCCCTCTCTTATTCTTCAGGAATGCTCCAATAGTCCAGAGGGGTGCAGCGTAGGGCACATGAGAGGTACTGCACTTGGGGGGATAGATCTGTTGGAATCTCCTCTGGTAGAGCGGAGTCCAACAATGCAGTACCCTGGGTCCTGTCCACGCCAGTCCTGCTAAGGCAGAAGGCAGGCTGGCCAGAGACCCAGATGTTTGTATGCGGACAGGGCTGACTAGACTCATATCAAGGCGAGTCCAGCGAGGGGGAGAATGGTTCTGCTGGATTAGTCCAACTGCCACCTCTTCCTCCCCTCCTACCCATGGCTCAGCTGGCAAGCTTAGCCCCCTCAAAGGGGAGCTCAGAAGAAGTCACGCCTTTGGGCGGCCACCAGTGTCAGAGGTGTCTGCTGCAGACAATGACAGCAGTCTGGCAAGCTGGGTGTTTTAAGTAACTGAGAAGTTGTAGGATTTGTCTGCTTTACATACACCGTGTGTTCTTTACTACAATGACTGCCCCCCTCCCTCCGCTTCTAGCGCGGAAATCCCCCCCCACAATACTGTGCCCATTGCTATTTTAAACCGAAGGCTGGAGAGAAAAACGCGCCCTGTGCCCTACAAGGGAAAAGAGACACGGGGTGGGGGCGGCAACAAAGCGGCCTTGCAGCTCTAACCCAAGGACCAGTAAGAGCTCCTGGTCCAGCCCGCCTGCAATGGGGGTGGGAGCCAAATGAGAACCAGAGGCCCAGGAGGGGGTGCGGCTGGTTGGGACCACGGGACCAAGGTTCCAAGGATAAGTGGGAAGTTCAGAAACCCAACTGTGCTCCCTTGAGGAGGAACAGACTGTGGATATCTTAATCCACCCTAAAGCCAGGCTCAGTCTGGCTCTGGCTAGCGCGCCAGCTTCCTCTGCAGAGGAGAGACGTTATGAGATGCACCGCAGAGGGGAGGGGCCACAGCAAGGCCTCGTGGGTGAGCAGCATCGGCCTAACAGCTGTTCTAGCAAATGTACTACAAACAAAGCTAAGGAGTTCCAGGCCTGCAAACACATTCTTGGGGTCCTAGCTAGTGGCGTCCCTCCCGGAACCACGCAACAGCACGTGTGGGCCCATCCCGGCCTCCCCTTACATCCTAGAGGTGTAGCCCAGGCTAGTCCGCCCGCCTTCTGGCCCTCCCACCCCATCCCCANCCACGATCGCCTGTACCCTAAAGACTAACGGCCTCTGGGCCCTCACTGGACAGTACGCAAAGCAAGTTCCAAAAAAGAGCAGCGAGAGGCCGGGACTCCGACCAGCCTGGCCCTAGATGCCCTCCTCCTCCAGGTGACCCGAGCAGAGCACGCGGGCATGCACTAGACCTCCAGCAGGATGGCTCCTAGCTGTGCTCCATGCTTGCTTACCTTGCCAGGTCCAGCTCCCAGCGCGGTTATTGTCTGCTGAACTGCTCTGCTATGAGCTGGAGCCTCTGCTGAGAACGCCGCCGTTGACTGCCGCAGCCAACACCACGGCTACAGCATTCTCCTGCACCGACTACCCTTCTCCAGGCTCTGGGCAGCTCCCCCATACCCTCTTCACCCTGGACTCCACAGTTACAGGGTGGGACGTCCGTGATCTGATTGGCAGGCAGGCGGTCCAATCGCCACAGTGGGAAGGCATGCCCTGGCCCTCCCACTGTTTTCCTTGGTGCTTTTCTCTTTAAATGCAAATAAGCCGGGCGTGGTATTGGCAGGGAGCGGAGAGGTTGCGGAACCCCTACCCCGGGCTCCTCACTTCCGCCCCCACGCGGGGCGGGTTTCGGCGTGGCTACATACACAACTCAAAGAGCTAGTCCCGCCCAGATGGGACTAGCCAGATTCTTGGAACTCGGTTTCGATTTTGCGAGCATTCCTATTTCCGTAGCCGGTGCTTTCGCGCTCCCGCTCCCGGGTTGCTACCACGGAGTTTCTCCACGTTCTTTGAGACCAACTGGGAGAAGTGGGACAAGGAAGTGGGGGAGCCATAGAGATCGTGGGGCCTGCAGAACCCTTTGGCACCGTGGCTGGCCCATTATTATGTGTGGCAGCAGGGCCTAGTGGCTGCCCTTCCCAGAGAGGAAATCACCTGTCCGGAAAGTGACCTGCCTTCCCCCACCACACACCTGCCTCCCCAGAGCCTTGGCTTGCTAGCTTGCCTTGAGCCCTTAGGGAAGGTAAGATAGAGGTCAACTTCCTGCAGTCACCAAAGCGCCTAGTGCTACCCAGGAAAGAAAGCTGCTTGGCTGAGGGTGCTTGGACTGCCACCGACTGGGGCATATTTCAAATACACACCTATGCTCACCTTTCCGGACAGCTTTCACATTTTGTCTTAGGAAGATAACTGTTTCTATAGTTTGACTCTCACTCAAATGCCATGCCTTCCAAAGTACTCAAGATCTCCGGAGCACTCTTCTTCGATTGGGAGTCTCATTCTGTGCAGATCCGTTTTCTGAAAAAATAAATCTAAAACTAAAAGAAGTTTTGTCTGAGCTCTGAGCAGAGGTCAGAGTGAGGAATAGTGAGGAGGCCTGTCAGACCAGCCTTGCAGGCTATGGTGTCTGGAATGTGTCAGGGAGCCAGTTGAGCTTAGGTCTCTAACTAGCTTAAAGACATTAAATGGCCTTAGTAACTGCCACTGCCAGGTGAGCTGGAACAACAAAGAATCCAGTTGTACAACCAGCTCTGGAATGCACAGAAAGCCCAGCTTGAAAAGTCTGTCAAGGTCTAAAAGGGGAGGGGGAGTGGATTGAGGTTGCAGAGCAGGGAAGGATTAGAGAACAATGACTGCCCCCGCCCTCACCCGGCGCCCGCCCCTTGCAGAGTTCTCTGCTGCTTTGCTGGATCCTGTCTACCTTGTAAATATCCAGATGCCGAACTGGTAAGCTTGGACTGCCGCCACTGCCTGTGTGAAGCAGAGGAATTGACGTGGCTTTAAGAGCTGGGATCCACTTTCGTTTCAAACCTGCTGTGAGACCTTGGCCAATCTGCTCCTCCCTTCTGAGCCAGTCATTCCATTTCCACAAAGAGGGTATAAGCTCTACCAGTTCAAGTCAATTCTTTCTATAACACCCCACGATGTTCCGTGACCTTCAATGACATTCTAGATATCTTCACCAAAAATTAGCAATGTGAATCAGTCCTAGTCCTGGGTCCCAATAAATGTTGAATGGCAAACTGCTGTTAACTTACCGTATAACTTGGTTGTTTAAAGCCTTTCCCCTAGCCTGGTTTGAGTGGCTGGGCTATAACATTTCCTGGATGTCTATTATCCTGCTTTGCAAAAATCTTGGTTCTTGTTTGTTGGACTTGATATTCCGTATTTTCTTTTTCAGCACCACGTATCATCCTCAGCTAACCTGTGTCTCTGTCACTCAAGACATGCTCACATTTCACACAGACCTTTGATTTTGAGAATTAGACCAAGAGTTTTATTTAGAAACGGTAGTTTTAAAATCCGGAGTCCTGGGAAACAAAGGGCAAGACAGTCTTGGCTGTGAGAACATTGACAAACCAGCCAGGCTGTGGACTTGAAATAGTCCGGGGCACCGCTGTGTTTGCTCCCACAAAAGGAGATAGTCCTGCATGGCCTTTTCTCAGTCTCAAAACATTCTGACGTACCAGTCATCTTTGGATGTGATAGATATTAGGCTGAGACCAGAAGAAATAGAAAAAGAGAAAAGGGGAGAAAGACAGAAGAAAAAAAAGGTCTAAAGGAACCTTCAAATTGAACCCTTGTTTGTGGTCATGCACTTCCCAAGCCTTAAGAGGAAAATACATGTACGTTACTATTGTGATATATCATTTGTGTTTTTATTGAATAGAGCTAGCCTGAAGATCAGAGGATAAAGCAGCCACACTAGTCAGCCATACAGGCCAGGGAGTGGTGGCACAGACCTTTAATCCCAGGACTTGGAAGACAGAGGCAGACAGACAGATCTCTGTGAGTCCAAGGCTACCCTGGGCTACACAAGATCGATCCAGAAACAGATCCAGGTGGCGGTGGTTCACATCTTTAATCCCAGTGTTTGGAGTCACACACTTTTAATCCCAGCACTAGAAAGGTAGAGCGATATGGCTGGGCAGAGAGGAATATAAATGGGAAGAGAGAGAAACGCACTGGAGTGTGGAATCTGAGGTTAGTGGATAGCATTGCAGGATCACCTCTTTGTCTGAGCCTTGGTAGAGGTAAGATCTCTCTAATGGCTTGACTGCTTTGCTTTTTGAATCTTCAGCTTGAACCCCAATATCTGTTTCTGGGATTTTATTATTCCTGCAACACATTACAGCACATATACACCAAGCAGGACCATGGGAGGGGATAGTATACTTCCTCGGTAGTGTACCATTCCTCCCCAGCAGTTGAAAAATGAAGTGTGAACATAAAAATGCCCCCTCTCAAAGGGGCCCTGTAAAGCGCCCATCTCAAATGCTGCCTGAGAGGTGATGGGATAGATCATTTAATCAGGCCAGGAGCTAATGGTGGGAAGCAGGATTGCTTTCTTGAGTCTTAAGTTTATCTATATGCTACATAATATTTTCCAGCTCCAGCAAAAACCTATGTAGAGTTCGATTGATATCCCTGGAAGGCCTTCTTCTTTCTGAAGGGAAATGGAGGAGTGAATCTGGGGGGTGGGAGTAGGGGGTGAGGAGTGGATGAGGGAGAAACTGTGGTCAGGATGTATCGAAGACAAAAAGAAAAATAAGAAAGAAAAAAAAGAAAAACCTATGAAGACAACCTTGAGTTCTGTGGTGGCCACTCCATAAAAATTCTGACAGTCCTGCCTGATTACGGTGCTGTCTGCTTTGTAGTCCATGGGTACCTCTTCTAGTCTAAACCTAGTAATCTATATTAGGAGTTTCCACAGTAATCTTAGGGGACCTGAGGATGAGATTCTGAGAAGATCAGAGAGCTAACTCAGATACCTGGCAAAAGTGCTTTGGAGCAATACAGATGGGATGATTTCGTTTTTACCAATTGGGAAGGAACATTAGGGAAAAAAAGTTCAGTGGAAGATGGCCTTGATAACAGAGTCAAGTCTGAAAAATGTAGGAAAGATTCCGATCCAAAGTAGAAATGCCAGTATTGTGAGCAGGCACGCTGGGCTTAGCAAGAGCTAAAACTCTCATGGAGAAAACAAGCTTGAAATCAGACTAGAAAAATAGTCCTGGAAACAACATGTAAAAGAATCATGACTAACTGGACATACTGATGACCAGTTAGCTAATTTCCCTCTTTCCGGGGAAGAAGTAGAGTACACAGTGGCCATGCAGCAGATGCTCTGGGCTGCGGAGCCAGTTGGTGCCGGCTAGCTTTATATCAACTTGACACAGGGTGTTATCATCTGAAGGGAGGGAACCTCAATTCAGAAAATGCCTCCATAAATGGGCTGTAGGTAAACCTGTAGGGCATTTTCTTAATTAGTGATTGATGGGGGAAGGCCCAGCCCATTGCAGATAGAGCCACCCCTAGGCTGCTGGTTCTGGGTTCTATCCTGAAAGCAGGCCTATCAAGCCATGTGAAACAAGCCAGTATGCAGCACTCCTGTATCCGCTCCTGCCTCCAGGTTCCTGCCCTGTTTGAGTTCTTGTCCTGACTTCTTTTGGTGATAAAGAGCAACGTCGAAGTGTAAGCTGAATAAACCCTTTCCTCCTCAGCTTGCTGTTGGTCATGGTGTTTTATCACAGCAATAAGTAACCCTAACTAGGACAGAAATTGGTACCTGGATTGTACTGCCATGACAGACCTGACCATGCTCTTTGGGGGAGGATTTAGAAAGGAATTTGGAACTTTGGGCCAGAAAAGCCATTGAGTGTTCAAAGGTTGCTAAGCAGTTCTGTGGGAGCTTGGAAAAGCCAAACGCTGAGAGAACTGCAGATGATAGAGGCCTGGCTTGGGAAGCTTCTGAAGGAAGCTTGAAAGACTCCATAGGGACTGGTGCATATTTTGAATTAAGACTCTGTGATTCTGGTTACCTGGGGCTAAAGATTCAGCCATGATTAACAAGCACCCCTGAAGTGAAACCTTTGTCTTGCTCAGACAACGGATGCTGGTTAGCTGATTCTGAGAAATTAGTGGTGATTAAGAAAAGACCAGCCACCACTGAGGTGAAATCTTCTGTCAATTATTTCCTCAGAGCCAGCACAGAGAAGCTGTCTTCCACAGGTGGCCAAGGTTGTACCTTGTGCTGGCAAGCTGAACTTGGTAGTGTAAGAGTCACCCAGGTGGTACTGGTTTTGAAGATATTAAGGGGTCCATGGAGAAAAGCAGAGGTTTAGCACTGTGTAACAGGGTTAGAGTCTCTGAAGAGAGCTGTGTGGTTTGAAGAATGACCCCCAAAGGGAGTGGTACTATTAGGAGGTGTGATTTTGTTGGAGTAGGTGTGGCCTTGTTGGAGGAAGTGTGTCACTATGGGGGTGGGTATTGAGGTCTCCTTTGCTCAAGCTAAGCCCAGTGTGGCACACAGTTGCTTCTGCTGCCAGCAGATCAAGATGGAGGATTCTCAGCTCCTTCTCCAGAATCACATCTGCCTGCACACTGCCATATCCCACCGTGAAGATAATGGACAAAACCTCTGAAACTCTAAGCGAGTCACCAAAAATAAATGCTTTCCTTTATAAGAGTTGCTGCGTACATGATATCTGTGATAGAAACCCTAAGACAAGAGCCCAGGAGAGGCTATTGGTAAAAGTCCAGCCCACCTGCAGCAAGAGACCCCAGCATTTTGGAAAAGTGAGTACCATGGAAGGACCACCACAAACAGTAGCATGCATGAAGTAGAGCCCATTGGGGCTTAGCAGACAATCTTTGTGTACTGCAGAGGGCAGAGCCAGGGAAGCTACCAAAGCCCCTTCAAGGAACCAAGAAAACCATGAATGGATCCCAGACGTTGGACACTAAGTTATTTATACAGTTGGAATTTGTTTTTGTGCAGATTGTGACTATGCCCTGGTTCATCCGTCCTGAAGAAACTTGTTAATTTGTTCTTGATTTTACAGGATCTCATCTCACAGTCAAGAAAACTTAACTTTTAAAGAGATTTTGGAATTTTACAGACTTTGGATTTTAAAAGAGACAGGATATTTTAAAGAGACTAAATTTTTGAGTGCTTAATGTTTAAAGACTGTTGGAAATTTAAAATTTGGAATGTTTGTGTTGTGTTATTGCTACTAAAGTGTGATCTTGAGGATGAATGAGAAAGGTTATGGCTTAACAGTGATATGTTTGTGTCAAAGTTGACAAGGGGTCAACTGTGCTGGCTACGTTATTGTTGACTCGACACAGGCAATAGTCATCTGAGAGAAGGGAACCTACATTAGCAAAATGTTTCCATAAGATCTGGCCATCGGACATTTTTTTAAATTAATGATTGATGTGGGTGGTGCCATCCCTGGGTTGTTGGTCCTGGGTTCTATAAGAAAGCAGGCTGGGCAAGCCGTGATGAGGAAGCCAGTAAGCAGCACCCTTCCATGGCCTCTGCATTAGCTCCTGCCTCCAGGATCCTGGCATGTTTGAGTTCCTGTTCTGACTTCCTTCAGTGATGAATGGTACTGTGGAAACAGAAACCAAACTCACCCTTTCCTCCCTCGGTTGCTTTTGGTCATGGTGTTTCATCATAGCAAAAGTAATCCTAACTAGGACAGACACAGCTCTACCACTTAGATGCAGCACAGTCTTTCTGGGCAGATTAACCACCACTCTGAGTCTTTACTTTCCTCTTGTACATTAATAAAGATACCACCTGTTTTGGATTTTTTCCTGTTCACAGTGATAGAAACAACTTAAAAGAGAAAGGTTTTATTTTGTCTCCCAGTTTGAAAGGGTATATATAGTCCATCATAGTGCAGAAGGCATGGCAGCAGGGGTAGCTCCTGGCTATAGTGGCAGGACTGTGTGGCAGATGCGAGTTATATAGTGCTGACTAAAAAGGAGAAAGTTTGGCCAAGAAATGGAATCAGGCTAACCTTAATGCTTGCTCCAGCTACCCAATTCCTCTGAATAGGCCCCACTTTCTAAAGATTCTACACCTTCCAAAAACAGTGTCACAAGTTAGGGAGCAATTGCTTGAACACTTTAGGGGACACTTCACATACAAACTATAACTTCTGCATTAAATTCAGAGGCTAATGGCCACTTTTCAGTGTAAAGTGCTTTCAGTTCAATTTCAAAAGTTCTCATAGTCTGAGAGTCTCAATGCCCTTCAAAGTTCTTTTGTTGAGCAGAAAGAGGGAGAATATGAGCAAGGAAGTCAGGATGGCGAGGGGTACGTCCACCCACTGAGACAGTGTGCCTGATCTAATGGGAGCTCACCAAAGCCAGC
>LOJH01001900.1:0-12735 GCA_001685095.1 Ellobius talpinus
GAAGGAGCCTGATTATTCAGCGAGAGTAGAAGCTAGGCGGGATAGGAATAGCTCTCCAGCATTGGCAAGAGGGGGCAGCCAGGCACTTGGCTTTCATCCATCTGTTCACACGACAGGGTCTTACAGCCAGAACTTTTCCGTTGGAGACTGCATACTTACTTTGAATTTTAATGGTCAGGCCAGCAAGGGAATTGTAGTGTCAAGCCCAGGCTTTGTCAAGAACTGTCTTGTTGCCTGTGGGGACACTGACCAAGTCCCAGAATCGCGAGGCCACTGGAGTTTTCAGCCAGGGACACTGATGATGCTTCATCAGCCCGGCTGCCACGTGAAGCATGAGAAGATGAAGTTGCCACACCAGGTTATATTTCTCCCCAGCACTGGTCCCACATTCAGAGATCCTCTATTGTCCCTGGGAATGACAGGCACCATCAACAGCTAGCCACAAAATCACAGTGCAAAACAAGCAGCTGTTCTTTGGAAGGCAGACGGCCAGCAAGCATACAAGCACCTTTTAGCAACGGGAAGATTCACAAGTGAGATTTCGATGCAATCGGGGTAAAGGAGATTGGATCCACCTGTCTCTATTTGAGGATTTCTTGAATTGAACACAAAGGGCCCTGAAGAAATCTTCATTGGAAAACTTTAAGGGGAAATAGCATGATGTCAAGAGGAAACATATTCAAGTGCAGGAACAAAATGAAGATTAAAATAGTCCCCAGCGAAGTTTTCTCAGTGAACATGAAGAAGCAAGAAAGCCAGTTCATTTCCTTCACAACTTGGGGCCTACAAGTCCCCTGAGCATAAACTGGGGCCTCCATACTCCTATATATGAGGGTTGGATGGGCAGGAAATACACAGCTCTCAAGTCCTTTCCAAAGACTTGGAAGAAGTTCAGTAAATCTGCTATGACTTATAAATGGGGGAGAAGAGTGGGAACTAGGAACAAGCCTTCTCACAGGGCCACCTGCCCCAGAACTGGTGCTGTGGGTGCCCCTGCTTTTCCCTGGCTCCTGTGACACAGCCACACTGGAGGGGACAGGAAGACAGCTGTCAGATTTCACATGGCACTCACTGCTGGCAAAGAGACAAGTCTAGCAGCAGCCAAAACCTTGTCATGATCCAATCAGTCCCACAATGGTGGGGCCTCTTCTGGCTAGTGGCGGGTCACAAGAGTGTGGGAGCTCTTCTGACCCCCCACATCTGACTCCCTAAATCATACTGCTTTCCCTCCAGAAAAGCTTGTGTGAGAAATTTCTTGGGTAGAGTTTGTTTATACAATGAAGAAACGCTGCTGGGATCACAGGCAGGTGTCTTCCTAATATTATTGATTTGTAATTCATAACCTAACTTGCTTAGGAATAGATTAAAGAATAACAAAGCCATGCACACTCATATGAACAGGCTCGTCTTGTGTCTACATCAGCACTCCTGAAATTGGGGTTCAGATGACTCTCATTTGGGGGCCCTATCCTGTGAAGTGTAGGATGTTTACTACTGTGGCTCCAGCTCTACTCCATGGATAAACCATACACACCCACCTTCAGGGTGGCAGTGAGAATGGCCCCGAGCCAATGCCAAATGTTTCTGAAGAGAAGAGATGGCCAAAAAGTCTGTGGTTGAAAATTACTGCATAAAAGTAAAGCAGTATAATACATAAATATGGATATGCATATCGAAAATTGTAGAAAGAAACAGCAGGTCTAATTGAGTTTAGTCTGAGCAAGTTCCAAACGCCAGAAGCTGGTATGGGAACTTCTAGCCCTGGAACTGTCACAATTTCTTGAGCACGTTCTGCAAGCCAAGTCCTATGCCCTGGTTGGGAATGGATTCCATTTCACCAAGCCTGGTTTAAAGAAAGACAGACCTTATGCTGTGACTCAGGAGGAAGGTACTCCCAGACACTGAAGAATCAGGGTGACTATCTCCTGTCAAAGCAAAAGGTAAATACAATTAAAACCAGGGAAATGATTCTGGAAAGTAAGATATTTGCACAACTGGCATAAGGTCAAAAGAATGAAAAATAACTATAAAATATTAATATAAGAGTTCACCAGCACTACCTGGTCCTCTTCAGTGAAGTCACATCATGTCCGTTGGACCTCAAACCTCAGTCCAGGTGAGGCTGCTGCTGTGTCAGCTTACACAGCCCACTGTCTCTGCAATCATCAGAGTGGCCTTACCTGCCACCCGTGCCTCGTCTCCAGCACGTCCGTGGGTCCCCCCGCAAAGGTTGGTGAGGTAGTTTAAATGTAGCTGTCCCCCGTAAGCTCACAGGGAGTGGCTCTATTAGGAAGTGTGGCATTGTTGAAGTAGGTGTGCCTTGTTGGAGGAAGTGTGTCACTGTGGAGGTGGGTTTTGGGGTCTCACATATGCTCAAACCTTGCCCAGTGTCTCAGTTCTCTTCCTGTTGCCTGTGGGTCAAAGATATAGGACTCTTAGCTCCTTCTCCAGTGCCATGTCTACGTGAATGCCGTGATGATAATGGACTAAATCACTGGAGCTCAGACACCCCAATTAAACATTTTCCTTTGGGAGAGTTGCCGAGGTCATGGTATCTCTTCACAGCTGACTTCCAGCAGCCTTGGGACATATAGTTCTAGTCACTAACCTTTTCTGAAACTGCCATTTGTTTTTGTTTTTCCTGATTTTTACCCAGATTTTTTTTTACTGAGGACTGATCTTCAGGATGAGTTTGGTACTGTTGCCTGTGGGAAAGCTGACTGCAGCAAGGTGAGAGCTTCCTAACCCTTTAGACCTTAGAAGCATCAGTTGTCCATGGATTTGTACGTGAGCAATCCTGCACACCAAGATATCCGTTGATGCTCCCTTCTGACCCCCATACCTGTGCCCTCCTCTCTCTCAACATTTGCACTTGAAATAGTGGCAAGGAGCAGATCCATGGAGCAGCATAACAGCATGGGAAAAGCCACCTCTCTGCATTGTTCCCAGAGCTGACCATCATAAAGTTTAAAATTATGGATCTGGGACAAAGCCTGGGGATTTGTGTCCAATCGGTAAATCCCCAGGAAGGGAAGGCTGCAAAGCAGACAGGGAGGAACACATCCAAGAGGAGAATGCAGTGGACTACGGGGCTTGTTTCAAAGGCCTGGAGGGATGGGTTTCATCCCTGCTCAGAACTGTGCCTCACAGTGAAAAACAAAAGCAAGAGACAAGCTGGAGATGGGAGCATTGGCAAGCCACCCCCAGTCAATCACTCAGTACTTGGAGATGAACGAAGGTGTCTCTTGAGTCGCTCTGCTTTGCAGCTTTTATGTGAAAGTTTGACAAATGATGCCAGTGAAAGGTACAAGAAAGAGATTCAAACCAGCCCTTGCAAAACCAGGGTAACTGTTCTGGGCTTGAGTCGTCTTCATTTCCCCAATTCTATTCTGTACCCCCAATCCCACCACTGCCTTGAGTTTTCCGGAATTTCCTACACTTTTTTTCTTTGTATCTAGGCATTATCTGCTTGCCTCTTTCCCTCCATCCTTCCCTAATGTACAAGTTTACTTGTTGAGATTGTTTTTAAACAATCGGTTTGCATCCATGGGTCTGTTTTGAAAGTATTTGTCCAATGTGCTAAAATGCTAATCCATGTGCTCCGTTGGTGGCATTTTCAGCATGGATTAAGCAACAGGAACTTATCCCAAAGCCCTCCCAAGAGTCCTTTGCTGTTGATGAAATGACCTGAGGATCCTATTAAAAGCAGGTGGTCTATCCTTAAAGGAGACAGATAGACTGGGAATTCCTCGGAACAAAAAGGCAGCCTCCACAGCAGTGTTTCTCAACCTGTGATGGGAACCCTCAAGTTCTCACAGGGTCACATATCAGACATCCTGCATACCAGGTATTTACATGACAATTCGCAACAGTAGCAAAATTACAGTTATGAATTAGCAACAAAAGCAGTCCTATGGTTGGGGTCACCACAGCAGGAGGAGCTGTATTAAAGGGTTGCAGTGGTTGAGCATCACTTCTCTAAAGGGAGCAGGTCAGTGTCTCCAATAACCCATGGAAACTACCCAGCTTCTTCATGCTGTACCCCCTGACTGCGGCTACTGAAGAGGCAGAGCAAGGCAGAGGTGCAGCTCTGCAGACCTCTGATTTCAGTTCTTCACCTTTCATTTGACTGCCTGATTCTTCAAACTACAATCGAGGCAGTGACCTATAAAAAGAACCAACGCTATCAATCGAAAACTACGGGGCTGAGGAAACTTCCCCACACTAATGTCTCCTGCTAACAGGCCTAAATCAGAGTACCTACAATCACACAGGGCTCAGTCCCTGAAGAGGCCCCAGATGAAGTGAGAAATAGCACAAGGTGTTGAGAATGGCAGGGAAATGAATGATGCCCAGGAACAGCGATTCTCGACTTAGTCTCAATCTTACCTGCATTCCTCAAAGCTACAGGGAACTGTCACCCTGCCCACCGGTAAAGATAAGGCAGTACGTCTTTGCACCAGACTCAGTGGCAGGAAATAACTCACCAAAGCACCGTCGAGGTTCTGGAGGAAAGATAAGATGCAGTTGCTGATGGTGTGTAAGCAGGTTATGGAAATGCAGTTAGGAATCCAGAACTAAAATAACAAATGGTTTGATTTCATATTAATGTGCAGCTTTTCAGGAATCAAGCGTCTCTTCCCTTTCACTCTGCGTAAAATGAAATATGAGTTATTGTTAATAAACCATTCTTCTGTTCCTGTCCAATCCATTAGTCTTTGAAGACTATCACTCTCAAGCCTCCCCAATATTTGTTACTTGGCATAAGCCTGGTGAGTGATTCTAACCTAAGTCAGAGCTAGGGTTCGCACACAGTTTGTTAATACAGGCCATCCATTTTTTTTTAAAAGAAATACATTTTTTTAAAGTGTCTCCTCCTATATGCTATTTCATCCACATTTACAGCCATTTCTCTAATATAAGCTGTTTTAAAACTGCTCCAGCCATTACGAGTGCATGATTACGCCTCCATTCATGTTCAGTAAGCCTACGTAGGGAAAAGAGGAAGGACAAGCAGACTTTCTTTCGGGGTGGCAGGTGGGAAATGTTTGGACCAAAGGCATCATGATTAAGATGCTAGGAGCCTCTTCTGGCATTCAGGATGTTGCTATCAACAGCACTATGTCTGATGTCATGGAGAGTAATAGACAGGTGACATTACATAGCTTCACTAAATTTCAGTGACAGCTGCCATTAATACAAACATCTATTGACTTCTCGGAAGGCACAAGAAATACCAGGTGTTAGAGTGCCGAGGACCTGGAACACCAAACAATAGCAATATGTGGACCATGACCCTACTCTGCACAAAAGGCCAACGTAGCATGCATCAGAATGAGGCTCACAAAGGAAAGCCCAAAGAAATCGTCTAGATGAACACTCCAGAAGTACAAGAATGAGCTTGGAGGTACCCATCTAGTCTCTGACCTTTCTCTTTCTCTTTTCATTTTTTTAAAACTGTCCTTCAAGGGGGGCTGAAAAGCAATTTTCATGCTATGGCTCTAAATATCAGTTTATCCCTCTGACAGGGTTCTGGGCATGCCCAGTAGGGATGATTTAACACTACATTGATGGCTTGCAACAGAAGAACGTCATGTGAAAAGGTAGTGTGCCACAGCTAATGGGCTCTTGTTTCAAAGGGATGCTGTGTGTACATTACCAGTGTGTGGAGAAGGTGCGGAAAGGCCCCGGCAGCCATTAGGAATGGAACTTTGCTGATGATGAAAAGGCACTTTGCTGGTGAGGGAATGGAGGGAGAGAGAAGGCTTATCTGTCTTTTTGATTAGAAATGCATGCTTCCTTTCATCATCTGAGCTGAAAAATTGGCTTCTGCTCTTGGTTTATGAAACCATTTTTCTTTTTCCTTTCTTCCCAGGTTTGCAAACTGCTTAATAAATTAGTTACTGTGAGGTGTATGGGTGCCACAATAACCTTAGAGGCTTTTCCCAAATGCATCCTTAATATTTTATAAGTATTTAAATAGATTTATTCAATTTGAACTGGCTGATTTATTAATGTTGGCATTCTGGCACAAAACAGGGATTCTATGCAGATTTAATTGATCAAAAGAAACATCGAAGAGGTGTTTCTGAGGCCTTGAAAGGTTTTAGAAAATTAGAGCAAAATGTTTGGTACCACTAAGTGTACAGAGCAAAGAAACATCAAAAGCACAGACGCTTGAAATGAGTGTGTCAAGTCTAGGGTTACACAAGTGTGCTGATGGTTCACTTACTGATGCATTAACTCTTTCTTGCATCCAACAAACATCACAGAGAATATTGGTTCCTGGTACCTTTAGAAAAAAT
This sequence comes from Ellobius talpinus, assembly GCA_001685095.1. Lineage (NCBI taxonomy): Eukaryota > Metazoa > Chordata > Mammalia > Rodentia > Cricetidae > Ellobius > Ellobius talpinus. The sequence goes on from LOJH01001900.1 coordinate 6,306, forward strand.
CAAACAAAAAACATAAGGGGCTGTTTGTCTTCAACAACAAAACTCAAGTCTTCGTATGTATGTTTTTATTTTGAATTGCATAAACAAAGGTAACCCGCCAACCTTCTTCAAAGTCTCCTAACATGCTCAAGATTTGGGGCTCCATTTTCTTGTTCTTCTCTCTAGCAGAAAGGATAAATCCACAAGATGTCCTAAGCAGTGACCTGAATCAGAGGTCTGAACCAGCTGGCACACCAGTCATATGGGGGAGCACATTAGACCCTCTACTGAGGCAACAGTGATTTAAAGCCCCGCCCCCGAGTCACTCATCATTCAGATTGAATTCAGAAAATCAGATACCAGACTCCAGGGCCATCAGATATCAGACAGAATCCTTACTACGTGTCCAGGCAATCTTCGAAAGCTAACTTCTGTTCAGTTAGACAAAAGTCAACTTGAGGATTTAATACAAATCATGCAGCTTCAAAGAAAGCCCTAGGAATTCTAATTCCTATAAAAGAACATAAATCATCTTTTAAAAAACATGTTTTTCTTATTTACTAGATCCTATGTGCATAATACTTGTTGAGTATTAAATCTAAATAGGCAGACAGTCCTAGAGAGGATGGAATATGGCTGGAACATTCACAGTGATCAGTGTCTTACAGCTTAATAGATAATGACCCCGTGATACCTGGGAGAGTGTGTGAACAATTATGATAATTATGCATTTCTGAAAACTATTTTATAGAGATACACTACAAAGGAGAATAAATTACACTAGGTTCCAAACAATATGAAGGCAGCAGCTCATGAGCTGCCTTCCTGGGGCCTTTTCGTTCCTAGTGTCTCTTTGACTAAGAGAGTTGAAAATTATACCATTTGTGTTAGAATCAAATGCAAATGGAATAATTGTCCCTTCTCTAATCAAAACACATTTGTGGATTGAAATACCACATGGGGCAATTTTCAGTTAATCATGGATGTTAATAAATATGACTCTAAGCTCATAAACAAACATTACTTTGGATAATATAATATAGGAAATGATTGTTAAGCTTGATCAGACATGTAACAAAAACTGAACTTTGCAGAAAGTCAGCAAATTAACTCCGAGAACAGAGATGGGCATCAACGGTAATGAAAGATTAGATTTAGCTACAATGCTTAGACACATCACACATTTGCATTAGGAAATGTTCAAGCTGGCTTTGCTAAAAATGGAAATATTAATATTATGTGAGCATTAGCTTCTTCAAAGAGCAAAAGCTTGAAGCTTTGTGATTAGTGATAGAAAGGACTAGAAAGTCAGATTTACCGCAGTCAAGATCACCCAGAGCCTGAGCTGTATCAAAGATTCTAGTAAGCGATAGTGCTCATACTGAATAGGAGTGTTTATACTCTCTTCTGCCACTGGGCTTGTAAGCATAGAAGTCATTTGCCACCCCTTTCTCTAGCTTTTCCCAATGATATAATGTGTGTGTTTATTTTGGTAACAAAACACTTCAATAGGGATCAAAGTCCCTCAATCCCCTCTAAGAACAGGGCTAGAAGGACCCCCCAGAGATGCTGTGCACAGGGATTGCTTTGGGTGCCTCCTCCACTTCCTGCCACACATTTCAAGTAGAAGCACCTGGGGCTGGAGAGGTGGTTCAGGGACTGCTTCTGCAGGTGACGTGGGTTGGGTTCCCAGCACCTGTAACTCCAGTTCCATCTGTTCTCCATGGTACCAGGCACTCAAGTGGTACAAATACATACACAGAACTAAACACTCATGTGCATACATAAATAATAACCACAATGAGTATGCTAACATTAAAGCTACAAAACTGAAGCATACCCTAAAAATATTTTTCAAAATTTATTGGTTTTTTTATTGTAATATGTTCCTCAAAAATGAGCTTTGCACACACAGGGTGCTTCTTCATGCACATGGGACTCTGGAAGGCAGGCCTGTGGTGGAGTCAGGCACAGTAAAAGAAACTGCCTCAAAATGGTAGCAATAACAGAGTGTACCAGCACTTAGACTTCAGGAAGAACACTGCATTGTCAGTTGCTAGGTTTTATCTCTATGTCAGTTTGCAGATCATTTGCATACCAGAGCAACTGACTCTAGGGAAGCGGGCAGATCCCTCCAAACACCAGTACAACCAACTCTAGTCAGTGGGCAGGTCAGTGCACCAAGCCAGTGCAACAGCAGGTCGGTATACAGGTCCCCCCATAGGCCAATGCAACTGAAAGTCAGTGTTGCAGATCGTATGCCAATATGGCTCATATGCCAATGCAACCCAAATTAGTTCATGTCTGTAACTGTACATTAACTGCAACCTCCAGTTTAAAAGCCAGCTTCGCTTGATGGATTCCAGCAAGGAAGGCAAACCCCAGCACTTCTCACAGGCCATTCAGGTAACTGCTCCCCTTCTCTAACTCTGAAGCCTTAAATCCAGAAAAGGAGGAGAAACTTGAGTATTAAGGCAATGACTCTGGTTGGGGGGTTGGGTGGAGGATAGTTTTTGATCAATGTATATGAAAATTAAGAGCTACCTCACTTAATAAATATGGCATAAGATAATAATTGCTTCTAATTACTGAACATTGTGCCATACTGAACATCAGATATTGCATCTTTGTTTCTCCAGCTTGTTAACTTCCTACATGCATCTATATGTTAGATACTAGATTTAATCCTCCTTTTGGGATAAGAAAGGGGAAGCTTGCAGAGGATAGAACACACATCCTAACTAAGAGCCTAGCTTGGTTTGAATGTGGAAGGACTTCAGAGATGTTGGTGAGGGCTCTGGAAAGCGCAGCCTGCAGAGCAGACTAGTTCAGTGTTAAGATCGCTTCCTTTAAAATACTCTGCAAACCAAGATCTCAAAATGTCCCACTCTGTATTGTGTGTCAAAGAATAATTGTTCCTCTTAAACAGAGATCTCCTTTCATCTGTAGGTTTTTAGCTTATTGCTTCATTTCTTCCAATATCAAGAAAAGGAGAAAGAAATTGAGTAGGCTATATAGGCAGGCCCTTCTCTGAATCCATTGGCCTTCTTTTTTACAGAACTCACTCAAGCATTTATGAAGGTCCATGTTTTAAATTCTTAACAATAATAAACTGTACATGGTATACTTCAACCAGACCCCAAACAATTGCCTGACTAAAGTGCTACCGGCCAACTGTCGTACCATGCTCATGCCTGTCGGGGCCCACACAGGGATCTGTTTGATACAATCGGGGTCCTTCTAAAGAATTAGCTATTTTGAAGATGGCTGTTGGGAGTCCATCAAGAAGGCAATGAACTTTTCAGGGCACAATATCTCAAAGGAAGCTATAAATGAAATAGGTCAAGGATGAGGCACATAAGTGGCTGGGAAAAAATCCCTATTTAGTTTATTCAAGTTTGCTTGCCTGTCTGTAAGGACTCCATATAAGGAATAGTAACTTTACAAGTCAGCAGCCTGAACATATTTCTTGGTCTTATAATTCTCACAGTTGCAGACATTCCAAGGTAGAGGGTCATTCTAACAGAGCTGTAACTTCTTGTGTATGTTTATTTCCAAAGTATCTTATGCATACTTTCCCAGTGAACTCATAGATGGAGGCTGGGGAATTTTTCAAGTATGCCTAGAAGCAGAGCTCAAAAAAGAATTGTTCTGGGCTTATCAATCCCAAGTATCAGAATCTAGCCTGAGCTTTCCCTGTGAGGGTCACCTCAACTTCAACATTTTCCTTAGGAATTATATTAGTGAAGGGAGGAGGGAAAATGTTGATGGGTTTTAAAGAATCACCCTCTCCGTGGTCGCAAGAATAGCACACATAACAAACAGCCAGGGTGCTAGGGAAGTATGGCAGAGACCAACAAGAATATGCCAGGAAGTCAGCCATCAGCATTCAGGTTTCTCCTCCAAATGCCACCCACTAGCCAGCAGCACAACCCCAGACTTGTAGCCACCACGTAGTGTGCTGCTGCCCTGTCTGTGAAATAAGGTGGACAGACCATGGTGACAACACAACCCCTATGGCATGTTGGGATGACATTTTGAAAGGACATGAAGACAGCCTAAAAGAAGAGCTGATTATTGATAACTCCAAGATAACATGATGTCATCAAAAGTATTTCTTTACAAAGCCCAAATTAACCACAGAAAAAGGTGGCTTGCTGAAATATCCAAGTGAGTTTTGTTTCGGTTTTGGTTTTTATTGTTTTATTCAGACTTTAAGGAGCAAAAATGCTCTGGGAATTTGGAACACATAAATGCATAACAGACTGGAGCTTATAGTATAAGGAAGAAAAAACTCCATAATTAAGGAAAATAGAGAGAAAAGAAAAAAATCTGCCTGAAGTCAGAAGCTGTTATGCTAAAGGAAAGAGGGATTCGGGGTCAGTGGGGCAGGGGTTGAGGAGCTGGGGTAGAGGCTGGGGTTAGGTTTTCCTATTACAAAACCATGTCAGAGAGACACTATTTAGATGACTGATGTCTAATCTGTGCCAGTATCGAGGGAAGGGAGCCCTGGTGAATAGGGACAGAGATGAATGCAGGAAACAAGACTCATTCTGCTAGAGCAGCATAAGAAGTCACTGGGCCAATCCATCTGGAGTAGAGCTTGGGGCTGTTCCTCAATTCAGAGGCTATGCTGAAACTCAGAAAGACTCTCCAGAACAATCAAAGTAGTTCTTTGTGTATATCCTAATCTTATTAATGAGATTCCAAATATCCCAGGCTCTGAAAACTGCTTTTTAAAACAAAGAATAGAAAAAGCATGGCTGTGTTTAAATCAATTCACTTATTAACCCTAAATCCTGTCTCAAGCAATCACAGAATTAAATTCTAGCATTGATGATAACAGACTTTTTTCGTTGTGAGAACGGGACTAGGGGCTGGGGAGATGACTTAGTCACTGGGTGAAGCACTTGGCACCCAAACCCAAGGACCAAAGTTTGGATCTCCAGAATTCACATAAAACTGTACACTTGGTAGCAGGCGTATGCAGTCCCCTGTCACTCATACGACACCATGGGAGGTGGAGACAGAAGACTATCACAGGCCGGCATGTGCAACTGTGAACAGCAAGAGATCCTATCTCAGACGAGAAGGATGGAAACGACTGATACTCAAGTAGTCCGCACAATTAGCAGTGGAAGGTCCCAGGGGAGGAGAGCGTGAGTCACAGCTCATCGCTTAGACTTCAGCTTTCGGAAGACAGAGTACCTCCCATGTCTCAAGGTTTGGGATGGAGTTAAATGACTCAGAGGAGCATACAAAGGGTAAAGGGAATACAGGGAACATGCATTGTGGCTACTCAGTAAGTACTGCTTGTCTCTAGCCTGAAACAATGAAAGAGAGGTCTTTTTTTAACTAAATTGAAATGAAGCCAAGCAGAGTAACTCAGTTTACCTAAGTGGAGAAAATAATTCCCACCCATGATCCAGCATCAGAACAGGCTTCAAAAAGGCATTTAGAAGAAATGTAAAATGGCTTAGATAAATTTCAAAACTTCATGTCCTACAGTTTGAAGCCAATTAAATTGCAGGACTTGGGGGTAGAATTCCCTTCAAGAAGTTGTAGCCTCCCTCTAAATGTGTGGAAGTTCTACAGAACCCACTGACATCTATATCTGGAAAATTATATTTTTTAAAAAAAACAGACAATGACTATAAGAGATCTAGGCTCTAAAATTATTTTTGTGTGTTTGTTTTATCTCAAATGCTCTAGCCAGAGAGGGCAGTGCTGTAACCCATGGGAGAAGATGAGCTTTAGGTACTTTCGCTTGCTATGACATCCATCACTTCATTCTACCCTCAGAGGATTCAACACCCATGCATACCACGTGATTCATGGCAGCCATTGCTGATTGCCTCATGCCAGGAATGTCCTCTGATAACTAATTTTGTATGAACCCATTTAAAATCCACCATTCATACATGAAGCATCTACTAGTTCCCCCATTTTACATAATTAAAACTGAGGCACAGGAGGGTAAGTGCTTTTCCCTCAACCAGAGAAGCAGTTCTAGATTCAGTCTTGGTTACTAACATACTCAGTAAATTACCTACCTTTCTCCTGTCCCCTCACTCTTTCCTTCTCTCCCTCTCTTCCTTTACATATTCCCCCATCTTGTCTCTCTTCCTCTTTCCATCTCCCTTCTCTCTTCTGCCTTCTCATGAAACTTGAAATAGGGGTTGGGAATATGGTGTTGTTGACTGGTGTATATGTAAGGATTAGGAACATAGTGTTGTTGACTGGTGTATATGTAAGGGTATGATATGATGTTGTTGACTGGTATATATGTAATAATTGGGAGCATGGTGTTGGTGACTGGTGTATATGTAAGGATTGGGAACATGGTGTTGTTGACTGGTGTATATGTAATAATTGGGAACATGATGTTGTTGACTGATGTATATGTAAGGGTTGGAACACAATGTTGTTGACTGGTATATATGTAATAATT